>JAWDGP010006457.1:145000-225000 GCA_033675545.1 Elysia crispata
ATCAGAAAGTAGATGATTGTTTTTTGATTAAGTTTTAAACTAGAATGATAGTAGAAACTAGAATTAAAAATTTTATGTAGCAAATGAATGTGGATTGAAAGCTGGAATCAATTTATTCATTTATCACATGAGGCATTAAAAAAAATTTTGTTTTTCTTTCTAATGACCAGTGAAGCAGTTGACTCTTGCAGTACCTGTTTATTTATAAAAAAAAAAGGCGTAGCTCACTATGTGGTCTTTTTCAAGCTTATCAATAGCGATGGCAGCTAGAAATGTGGTGAATTTTAATAAATTCACAGCTGTACAAGTATGTTATCAGAAGGGTCAGCATTGTTTCATCTCTTCAAAATTATTATCCAATACATCACCTATGAGAGCTTCAAAGTTGATGCCGTTTCTTCATCGTGGATTTCACACAACCAGTCGCCGTCCTGTGCCACCAGCTCTTCTGTTTTTGCTCAAGCCGATTGCCAAGTTTTCTGCTATTCTCACTGGCAGGTTTGTAGCTTTCATGGTACACTTGTCTTTGTATTACATTTACATGTTGTAAGTTTGTAAAAGCATCTAACAAAAAAAAAAAGGAAGTTATAAATAGCATTTGGAATCCACAAAATTAAATGTTTAATTTCCACAGATTACTGTGCTTCTATGTAATGAGTTTTTTAATTTCGCATCCCATTGGAAGTCTGGAAATGGCTTCCTATTTACTCAAATGGGAGAGAGTCTTGTAGCTGCTAATATGTCTTTATACAAGAATAACACTGAAAGCTTGTTATAGGGACTGCATAGACCTTATATCCTGTTTCATAGCCTATGAATAATAAGTGGGAGATATTCAGGGATATCCTGACACTGAATAATAACAGAAGTAGAGACATCAAGTTGGTTTGGTAGAGAGTTTTTTTGTATGTTTGGATGTTTGGGATTTCTCATGTGTGATATGATTACATGTCGTGGATTATTTGAAAGCATTTGGTTTATATGTTGACCATCTATGAATAAAAGGTTAATGTTTTGAGATTGAAGACCACAATTTAAGTCTTTGGCTCAGAGTGAAGAAAAATTCTGTTGTAATGAGTGTTATTTTAACTTCCCAGCCTCTTCGTGCTGATGCTGTATTGCTTCTGATTTTTCAGAGCAGTTGAAGTTAATTACTTTATTCTTGGCTGGCTTTTTAATTTTATTACTCAAGTTGGATTGAAAAACCTGTGGCACTACTATGGGATTAACATATAATGGAGCCCAACACTGCATATTTACCAACGGGGAATAATTTCCTACATAAGGGTCTTTTATTAATGTAATAATTTATACGTTTATTGATATGTAGGTTAGCTGGTGATTGACAATTACCTGTTTAAGCACATACACCTCTCTTTCAAATGTAGGGCTCTAACTCTTCCTTCCTTTGCTTTCAAACCTTTCTTTTTGGTCTAATTTCCTCTTATATTTGTCTAGTTTCTCCTTTTCTTAATCTTTTCTTTTCTTCCTTTTCATAGAGAATCAAATTTCAGCCAATGTATGACTAGCTTTTCTCACCCCTGAAAGTAGGGTAAAGTTATTTATAATAGATAATTATGTCCAGATGACTTTTAATGCACTCTGAGTATTAAATGAATGATGAATTCATTTCATAAGCAAAATGTAATTTTCACAAACAAACACTATCACTATCACAAAAAAATGCATGATTTAAAATTAGATATACCCAACATAGGTCTAGCTTCAGACTTAAGCTTAACATAAATAAACAGAAAAAATTCTTAGTAATCACTATTAGAAACTAAAGGATTCTAAGATTGACTACAATCTAAAGTGGACTCCATCAGAAAAGCCCAATTGAACTTGCCTATAACAAACAAGTGCAGTCGATGCCTCAAAGAAAAATACCTCATCCTAACAAAAAAGGAAATCACTTCTTTCTCAGAGGCATTCGGAAATGGTTTCAAGCTCTGGATCCTGTAGAAAGAAAGAAAGTTATCAGCAACTTGAAGAGATATTGGTACATTCCTGCTGGGTTTGTGACATCTCTAGGGGCATCTGGGACTGTATATTATGTCAGTCATTTGGAAGACACTCCTATCACTGGCAGAAGACGATTTGTTGCTCTCACACATGAGCAGATTGTTAAAATTTCACAGGCTGAGGCCAGAATGGTGAGTCACACTAGATTTTTAATGAAAAGAAGTATGTTTTCTTCTTTTCTTCTCAATGACATTTGCAATGAAGTTGTGTACTTAGAATGATAGATCTTACAGCTCAATCTCTGAGATCTTAAGATGAATAACTTTTGCCTAGAGCCTACATTTTTTTTACAGCTTTATCAGGTGTAAATTCATACAATTATGTAAAATTGAGGAGCTTTTGCTGGAGGCCAACAATTAAATTATGTGGCCAATCACTCCATCATGTAATGAACGGAGGAAGACAGTTACAAGGGATCTTATACATCAAGATAGTTGGATCTAGCATATTTTGTTTTTAAACTCAAGCCATTTGTATAAACAGTCATTATTAAATCAAAGATACAACTAAGGAGGAGATAAGAGTATGAATTATCTCAAGGGAATCAATGGTCCTGTCTTAAACTTTAAAGCCCTAACCTTATTTTTAGAATAGCCTCTCTTCTTCTCTCCCTCTGTATTTTCCAATTCAGGTGTCCTCTCTCTCATGAGCGTGAATACAAATGGTAAACATGTGCTTTTGCTATATTGTGCACAGCACTTTAGAATGTTTTTGTTTTTTACTT
The DNA here is from genome assembly GCA_033675545.1 of Elysia crispata. Taxonomy (NCBI): domain Eukaryota; kingdom Metazoa; phylum Mollusca; class Gastropoda; family Plakobranchidae; genus Elysia; species Elysia crispata. The sequence continues at coordinate 147,750 of JAWDGP010006457.1, forward strand.
TACAAATTTTTAATCACAATTTTAATCTCTTGCAATAAACTCATAATTGGGCCCACCAAAACCTTGGTAAAGGAATGTCAAAGTATCCTCATCAGGTTCATCATTCTCATCATCAGTACCTGCACAACACATCAATCATAACATGGACAAAAGTCACTTGATTTTTTCAGATCTCAAAGCAGGTGATTATTAGAAAGGGCCTGCAGGTTAATTTCCCCTTTTAATATTTTTGAATTTCATGGAAGCCCTATTTTAAAACTTGAGCAATTTTTTTTATTGTTTGTTTCTCCAAAATTACTAAGTTATATAAGCAAACAAAAAGCAACCAAGATATTCAGTGGACAGCCTCAATCACATTCATACATTTATGGAGAAGTTTCATTGTCTTCATGTAATTTTCTGTAATGTGTTGCATTATGTAGCAGCACATGCTCTTTAGGTAAGATGTCACTCTCTATATGGAATAATTGTTAGATTAAAAATGCGTTATTTTATAAATAAATGTGTGCCAACTGAACAAAGACAATGAATTTATGTTACATCGACTAGCAAAAGCTTCAGCTATGACAACCATTCTTAATAAACATGTTGTCGTCATTCTTTGAGCAACTTTCATGATATTGTAACAGATATAAGTTTGTTATCATATCTTTAAAAAACACGACCATGCTGGAAATAATACTGTATTGAAAATATAAGCTTTAAATTAATGAAAGCTAAAAGATTCTTTTGTACTGGAAATAAAATTTACATGCGATCCTCATCACCATTTTTAATTGAATTATTAAATGGACTACAGACTTGGCCTACGTAAATTGACCTTAAATGTTGTGTATTTTGAAATTTCAGTTGGAGGAGCAGTTTAAACACAAGCTTTATCCTTCAAATAGTTTTCAGGCAGCAAGAGTGCTAGACATAGCTCAGAGACTATTAAGGGCCAACCCCGAGCTGACACAAATGAAGTTTGAGAAATGGAATGTTTTTGTGGTCAAGGATCCAACTGTTAATGCCTGTGTCTTGCCTGTAAGATGCCTTCTTATTCACTGCTGAAATTTAACAAATGATGCTGACTAATTGGGAGAAAGGAAATTTTTTTGTTTTTGAAATTTAAAAAAAGTTTTAGATTGTAAAAAAAATATATATATTAGACTTGTGCCTTTATCTCAAATGTCTGGAAGGTAATTGCTACTTTGCATACAACTAAAGATGGGGTAAAAATATTTTGTTCACATAATTTTTTATCCCTTTTAAATTGTTTTGATTATATTGTGTTCCTTGCTTTGATTTTGATTTTCAAGGGTGAATTTCTCATGAAATTCTTCATTATCAGAAAATATTGTTGGCACAAAAATTGGTAATAACATATTATAAAGATGAAAATTTAAACCTTTAGCCATTGCCTTTTCATGGATTTTTTTTTAACTTTTTTTTTTCACAAATGTATAGGATTTTCAATGATTCCTCATATTATTTGTTTCAACAGAAAAGAAACATTTACAATCTAGAGTAATGTAGCGTCGGGTTATTTCGCCACATTGGAATAGGCATGTAAGAGACAAGGTCTCTCTCTCTTTCTATGCATCTCAAATCGATTACAAATGGTCAAGAATAACCAGCAATCTTTCCACGCTCATTTTAGCGCTTCATTGGCTGTGTCTATTTTGTTTCAATCTTATTTTTAGTCATTTTAATACAACCAAGATCTGGTAAATTCGCCACCCCTGGAGGGTATATTTGCCTTATGATGAGTTATATAAGTTAATGTTATATGCTAAGACATTGTTGCTGTAAATGCTGTTATTTTATTGTTTTTATTTTATTTTTTTAAACATCTTTTTTTTTAATCAACAATGTTTGTATTTAATACACAATAATAAATTAATAAATGAACATGTGAACATGTTTATAAATAAAAAATAATTGAAGCTACACTGCACTTTTGATATTAGCATGGCATAATTAGGCCTAGTACAATCTAACTGTAATCGTTTGATGTTTATTAACATTAAAAATCAAGTTTTGTAATAAAAAAGCAAGACCAGTATTCAGAAAGGTTTAATCTTTGACATTGAATGGTACAAAAATTAATAAAATGTCATGTACAATAGCAATAGCAAAATTAGCCGACTGATGTGGTGAAATTACCCTCTTGTGCTATGAAACATTTATTCAAAATTTACAAATAAATCATGTTAATAGTGGCAAAAAGCATCACAAAAATGGCTTCAAAGAAACAATTGAATAGCAAGAATCAAAAAAGTATCGGAAGTAGCAGATGTGACAGGGTAGGAGAGCAAGCACGAGGGAGTAAGACAGAGATGGCTTGAAAGTACGCAACTAGATTTAGGCACCATCACTTAAATGATGCTGGTTGGATGATGAAATAATTTGCACAGTTTGCCCTGTCTTGTTCGATTTGACACTTGAACTCTGTGAGGCGTGTTTTAAGATTAGTTTATTTAAAAAAAGAAGGGTGAAGTGGTTATGATTTTTACCCGCGTGGCGGGATAACCCGACACTATGTTATTGTAAGAAAAAAGATCTTTTCAAGTTGCTGTTTGAGTGGTTATTTGATATTTTATCATTGGAAACTTAAAAGCAAATAAAGATTAATGATTAAAAAAAAACCACAACAGAATCTTTAAAAAAAACCAAAGCTAAATGATTAATTACTTAATAAAAGTTTACTGAAAGACCTTGCACATACAGATCATTGTAGGCATTGTGTGTGTCATTACAAACCAGCTATGGCTAGAAGTTGATGCACATTTCAAATCAACATTGGTCTAATTTCTTTCAGACCATAATACATGCACAAAAAAATAAAAGCGTCATTTGAATAAGTTATTTATGATCTTTCTTTTGTGCTTTTTGGTTTTAGACTGGAGACATGTTTGTATTTGATGGGATTCTTGAACTTGCTAACACCCAGGACCAGCTGGCTATTATTCTAGGACATGAAATGGCTCATGCTGTATTAGAACATGGGGTAAGCAAAAATCATGAAATAGTCTTGAGGAGATATTAAAATGTTAAATTTGTTTTAACTCTATCGTTTCTTGAAATATCTACGAGTATAATAAAGCTATATGTATGGGGTTGCCTTTCTTTTCAATTGTAATGTAATTTTTGGAACCAAGTTTGTCAAAGCAAATTTTTTTAGCAAGCAAAGAATATATTTGTGGATCTGAGGGGCCTTTGAGTGCAAGTTTTAGTAATATGTTTCTCTGTCTGTTCTCTATTATTCTTGGCTCAGTTCTTAGCGTTTCAAAATGAAAGTAACTTTTTTTTTGTGTAATTGCAGATTATCAAGTGCAATTTAAATTATTACCTTTAATTACACAAATCCTGTCATATTTAGTCTAAAAAATATGAAAATCCTCCTTTAAAGAAAATGTAAGAAACTGTGTTTTACAATACATGTATATGTTTTTAAATACTGCAAATTTTAATGTTGGTCTTAGTTTGTAAAAAAATAAGCATGGTTAAAAAAATGTTAAAAGAAAAATATAACATTTTTTTGTACTTTCATAAAGTTACCATATATGAAGCAACCAAGTTGAATATTGCATAAGATATGATTTTGACACGATGAATTTCCATCGCCTTTAAAAGTGTGTCTTCTGCTCTTTTGGAAGGCAAAAAAATTATCAATCGTCTTTTCTATGACCAAAGATATTTTCTTGTCAAAGCAATCAAACAAAAAAGAAAGGAAAGATTTCTTTCTTTCTTTCTTGGTCTTTAGAACAAAAGACATCTTTTCAGACAATATACCTGAATAATCCTAGATGCCTAATATACAGCTCTGATTGCATTAACTTTTATGTGCTACCTGTCTCAACAAAAATCTTCCACTATTCTTGCAGGTGGAGGAACTGAGTCTTGCCAGTCTGGTTGATCTAGTGATAATATTCTGCCTTGCAGCCATTTGGTGCATCATCCCTTCTGATGGAATAGCTGTCATTACTCATTGGTTTTATAACAAAGTAATAAAGGTAAGAATGTAGTCTAGCCAGCTAGACTCTAAAGAGCTCAGATATGTGCTACTCTCTAAATAAGTTTGATTACTAATTTAAATGGGGATTTTTAAGGCTTTTCTAATAATACAGATTACCACTTAGGGTTGCCATAGATGAGAGGATAAAATCTTCTTATGAACTTGGCAAAATCTGTGAATCCTATGTCAGTCTATAAAAAAATTTCCAGTGCTGTGTAAAATCTTACACTCATAAAACAAATTTTCTTTACACTTTGAAAACATTCTAAGGCTATTCTACTTTTTGCGGCATTGCAAGATTATTAATGCAGTGGATGCCGCTTATGCCAATTTTCACACAAGTTGATCTTTTTGTTGGGTTTGTACCCCTTCTTATAATATTTATATAAGCTCTTCCACATGGCTTGATATCCAGATAAGCCGATCTTTTTTGGGGTGATGGAAACGAAAACGTGATTGTTTTCACAGCTTTTAGCCAATAATAACAAGCTTTCCCTCTTCTGACTCATCCATTAGTAAGCGTTAGGCAATGCTAGGCCTTGTTAAATCGACGTTATTGCTTAGATCTACATTTATTGTACATTATGTTTACTAGATCTACCACTGTAATTGGTTGATTGAACCCATCTCTCCTAGGCTGTTGGGCAGAGATATTTACTTAGATTTACATTTGTGTTCTTTGAGTTTGTAGGCTAGACCTGCTCTCCCTGAAGTGTGATTGTTTGATTACACGATGTCCACCCGTTCCATATCTCCAAGGCTAGGGCTAGGACTAGGACATTCTGTGTTCTTATTGAAAAATATTATAAGTGCTTGTTGTTTTCTTAAGATTAAATAGAAGAAAAGGCTTCCATACAATAGGCTGAGTAAGCTCTCAAGGAGAAAACTTTTAAAAAAATCATACAAGATCATACAGAAACTCACTGCTATCCAAACTTGAAGAAAAGTTTATGATATATTTGTTAAAACAATGGACTTTTTTTTAAAAACAATAAAGATTGTTCATTGTTCAATGTTTTTGCCCTTTTACTTGTTTAAGTTAAATTGAAAGAATTAAATAAAATACTACTTACACATAAAAATGTATTCATTTATATGAAGAAAACTTAAGGGAGGCAAAAAAACTTCTTATTTGCAAAATCTTGGACTTTAAAATGAACTCAAGAAGATGCACTAGTACCTGTAGAACCAGAGATCTTGTGGTCTCCCACTTTACCGAGGCACAGCCATTTATATTGCATAAGGCCATGCTTGATAAGTTATATACTACCAAATGCTTCTATCTCCAGCTGGTTCTTATGGAAATCCATTGAAAAAACTTAAGTATTGCTTCTGTCGCTTTTTCTATGACTGTGCCTGGTCTAGTTTAAATAAATAGGTTATTTTTGTCCACAGGAAAAAACTGCCAAAGAAGCATTTACCTTTAATGCAAACTATCAACATGAAATATTGCATATTCGAATTCAAAAAGTATGAAAACCTCAAACTTTGCAAGGGTTAGGGCACATAATCAGGTGAATGCCAGCAAATGTATAAATCAGGCCACAAGTATGTTTATAGTCTTTGAATCAATTCTTATGTGTAAAATATGGGAATTTAAGAAAAAAACTGCATTTAAAGGTAAATAATTCTTTATCACATTATAACTGAAGATACAAAAAATATGCTTTCTCTTCATAGAAATTTAAGAATTTCATATGATTTTCATATTTAGAGCTCATTGTTTAAAATATCAACATACCTATAACAAAGTGGGATTCATTTGGCTGACAAATAATGTGGAAAGAAATCTGATGCATTTGTTTTTATTCTTGAGTTTTGAGAGAATCATATTTTCAGCAATACTCTTTTTCCATGCTTAACAAAACTTTACCAAAATTTGAAGCATAACATAAATATTGATTTTATCCTTCCTCAGCTCCTAACTCACATGCCTCACAGTCGTGCAATTGAAAAAGAAGCTGACCTTGTGGGCCTTATGTTTGCAGCTAAGGTTATTTCTAACATTTTTTTCTCCAGAATTATCATACTCATCTCATCTTTGTCAGTTTGTAATATGAAACTGAGTGCTGAGAAGATTTCATGGTATAAATGTGTGTCAAAGTCTAAATTACCAAATAAAAATAAAGATTATTTGAGAGTTAAGGTTATCAAGTGCTTACCAGATCTACTGCTGTAAACTAAATACATTTCCAGTTGCTCTGAAGTGTTAATTATTTGGACTGATAGCTTATGGCCACAAAAAAGTATAAGACCTATGACTCAGAAATGTCAGTTTTAATAGAAAAAAGAAAAAACGTCATTTAGATGCATAGAGAAGCTAGAATACATTTCCAATTTAATAGACAGTGATGCCTAGCATAGACTTAGATGAAACGCATTGCAGTCATATTTTGCAAATGAGAGATCTAGATCTAGTACATTTAAAAAAATCTAAATGGTGGGAATGTTTTCAGTTTGTATATGAAGTGGCAAACTTATCTAGGTCTAGCAAAGAGATTGATGGACCAGAAGGAAATTCACATTTTATATTGTTACTGCCTAATAGAATGATCTTATTAAAAAAAAGAAGATGCTTTCAATCTTTCATCCTCTAAAGACCTTAGCTGGTGTTTGCAGCAGAGGAATGCAACTGGTTATTTTCAGCCCCCACAGGCAAGATACAAATTCTTGTCAGTGATGCAACTCTGATTATTACAGATTTCCAATCAGCAACAATTTTGTATTTAGGCCTATTGGTTGCTTGTGAATGTATAGATGGACTGAAGAAATAGCGTTGTGTATAAATAAGTCAAACTTAAAAACCCTCACTATAGCATTATTTTTACTTTTCATATAAAGTGGGTATTATATTTTTTTGTATTTTTTCCACTCAGGCATGCTATGATGTAAGAGCAGGTAGCTTGCTGTGGAAAAAGATGTCCCATGTAGAAAAAGCAAATCCTGATGGCAGTGAAACACTTCTACTTCCAGAGTTTATGTCCACTCATCCTGATAGCCTTAAACGGGCAGAGCATCTGGACTTTCTACTCCCTCAGGTTGATTTACATCTCTTGCTCATTAAAAATATTAGCAAAGAGAAACATTTTAAGGGGTGAAAAAAAATGAAAAAGAGTGTAGGAATCTCAATTTATCTTCAACATGAAAACTAATGTAAATTTTAATTCTTATTTACCACTTTATCTAAACATAAAACTTGACGTTTTATTTTACTCAATGAAATCACTAAAGAGTTACATTCTCACTTATCAAGTGGTTTTCTCTGATTTTAAGTCTTCAATTTAGTTTTTAGTAGACTCTCATTTGTAGATTTAGTTTTACATTTCGCATGATATATTATATTTTTCAACTATATGTCTTTTTATGTTTCTGATTGCTTCCTTTTGTACAAGTTTCTTTTTTTGTTCTCCATTATTAACAATAAATATCATGTAAAAAAATCTTAAGGATAAAAAAAATTTAATGCCTTCATTGATTGACGAACCAGTGATGGAATGAAAGATGGCACAATCACTAGACATTTTGAAGACATTTTTTTATTTTTCAGCAGGAGAGGGCTGAACTTTATTTTATTTTAAAATTTTCCTATTTTTTACTTATTTAAAATGAAAAAGTATGTCTTTTGTATATGAATTTATGTTTAAAAAATAATAAAATAACTTGTTTCAAAAGAGTTATCTGATCTAAAAATTAAAAAATACTGATTAGTTGTTTAAATGTTTTTTTTTCATCAAAATAAATTTGGCAATAAAATGATGAACCTAATTACGATAAAAACATAACAATCTTGAGAGCATTTTTTAGCCTTAATCCATAAATTTTCTTTATTTTTCTTTTTATCTGCAAGACACTGATGTTGGCAGATCAAAATTCAGTAAATTTTATCACCGTACATTCAGTGGTTTTGAAGGAGATGGGGTTGAAAGAAATCAAAGTTACCTTTTATAATATAGATAGTAAGAGAAAATGATGAAAAAAAAAATCACCCATTAACAAAGTTAAAAAATGCAGAACATCTTTATTGGGCCATGTAATGAAAAAAGAGACATTGGAATATCTTATTACAGCTGGAACAATAGAAGAGAAAGGCAACAAGAGAAGACAATGAGAAAAGATGATAAAAGGATTGACAAAGGGGCATAACACAATAAGAGGAGCAGGCATATTGCGGTAGAAATTGATTGTGCAGAGCAAGTGGAAGTTTTCTTTTCAAAACTTTTCTTTTCTTCATGGACTTGAATTGTTGCAGAATGAACTTTGTTGAAGTACAGTAGAATCTTCCGTCAGAATAAAACTTATCAAATAACATGGGATCAAGGAGTGTGGAAAGAAATGATGTCCAATGCAATCAGCAAGGCATTGTTTGATTGATCCAAGCATTTTGAACATAAAGAAACTGAAAAAATTCATAACTAATGGTCTTTAAACATGAATTGGGTTGCTCTGATATGTTATGGTGCATAGGAAAGGCGCTAAATTGGCGGTTGATAATGCTGTAGTTTTTTTACTTTTACATTTTAGTTTTTTACATGTAAGTCCAATTTCTAAGAGTCTAAATTGACCTGATAATTTATTATAGATTCCTGTAGTGCAAGTTGAGTTTTCACACCAGACTGCTTGCCAACTTTGAGTGAAATTTTAGCTTTGCAAACTGATGTTTTTTTTTTTGTTTTTTTTTCAAATTATCTTACCAATAACTTTGCAAGAGCTTTTGTGACTTTGTAGAGTTTCATTCAGATATCAAGTATCGTATTTAGCCTATGAATCACAAAGCAGTTTCACATTTATAAAGGTACTATTCTACTTTGGACAAAATTTAGAGCAGAAAATGATGAATCACGTGAAAAAAATCTGTTTATGTTTTAAAGGTATTTATTTTGCATGGTTGTGGTATGGATATGCCAATCTGCTTTGAGATCAAAGGCTTTTACAATTACATCACTTGGTCAAAGCCATATGTATAAAATTTACTTATGGATCATTTTTTTGTTTGATCATTTATATTTCTGTTAGATTGATGTCACTAAAGTGTAAATACGATTTCAAATTTAAATTTGTTCAAATCTTCGAATTTTTTTTTTGGAATTATGAAGACACTCTATACATCTTTAGATCCTTGAATAAGCTTCAACACATAACTATATCCCTTAGATCAGTAATCCTCAAAGCAGAAATTTAAGCGTTTGAAAAGTGTCATCTAATTACATGTGGGTTTTTTTTTGGCTCAGTTAAATATTAATTATCTTCTAGCAGGATATGAGTTTTCATTTAAGATTTCTTTATATTAGATAAAAAAAAAATTAACTAAAAGTGACAGCATAAAGCTTTGACATGTATAAAATATCACTATCAGTGATTGATTTCAGAGCCTGTGAGCGAAGTAAATTGAACTGGCTGTAACTCCTTCCTTGTCTCTTAATATGTCACTCACACATCCAAAGTCACTCTCATCCTCTCTGGGATACACAATTCTATTTAGGATGTTTGATGGCTAGTATTGACTGAACTAATAACTAACAGATAAGTGCATGCTGATTTGGGGGGACCTCCAATTGCAGTTTGAAAACTTCAAGCTGCTAAGAGTCTTCAGGTGTTTGAATCGCTATTTGAAAACTCCTCTAACAAATAAGAGTATTCAACACTTAATTGTTGCTGCCCTAAGTCATCTTTTAATATGCTTTTTCCTTGGATTATTTTCAGGCCGAGACTTGGAGAAATAACATGAGCTGTCCAAAGTTACCAAAGGAAGACCCACGGGAAGCAATAAAAGTTTTATCAGACTATGTAAACAATCAACTAGCAGCCGAAAAAGCAGGGCAGGACCTACGGAAAGTTACAGTTCAGAAGGCAGAATTAAAATTATCCTGATTCTGAGTAAAGTTAGATTTTGTTTTTGTTGTTGAAAATGATACTGTTCAATCTGCTGGAAAATCATCATTCTTTTTTGGTATTGCTCTGCTTCTGATTTTATCAAGTAACTATATCTATCTTGGCTAATAATTCATAACTAAGATATAAAATTATAAATGACTTTTCTATTACCTTTAGCATATCCTCAGATTCTTTGGGTAATTTTAATAGGTTGAAAAAAATTATTGGAGGGCAGTAGTCCTTTAAGTATAGATTTACTTTACTCATTTGCTGAAGTTATTATAGAAATCATAGATTCGAATTGACATGCATGAAAAAAAAAATTGAAAAAAGCATTTAAAACTTATTACACATCCTGCCTCTCTGAGTCACCTGGAGGATACCAGGAAACCCCTTCTATTCATTCCCTCTTATCCTTGCCCCTATCTCCTGTCTTTTATTTACTTCCCTCTCTAAAATTTCATATTAAATAGAGTATCACCTTTATGGAAGGAAAGTTTATCATAGGAAAGTTGGATTGCCAGTGTGTTATTCAAAGGTGTAAATTTGTTCTATTCAACAGTGAAAATTGTTTGAAATAATTGTCTTTGATGGGGTTTTTATTTATTCTTTGCTTGTGTTAGTAGAAGAAAGAAGAAAAATTCTGGGTGCATAAAACATGATTCTTCCCCCCGCCTTTTTTTTTTATTCTCTCTTAAAAAAAAAGGAAAAAACACAAATGACCATTGTTTTGAGGTTACAAGAAATTTAGGACAGGTTAAATGAAATAACAGGTTTTCTTCATGTGTGTTCTTAATGAGCTTTTGACAGCATGATTAATATATTTTGTTGCAGTTCATGTGAACTTTTATTGAAATGAAATATGAATGGCCACTCTTTGTTTTTGAACATATCTTTTACTCCAAGGCGGGTTCCTTTTGTTTAAAAAAGAATGGCTTGGTCTTGGACTTCATTTCCTAAAGACAGCCACAAAGACTTACATGTTTGCTGGAAATTTGGTATCATCTGCAGCAGGTCCATTTGTGCCTTTACCAATTCCGAAACTAAGAGTCCTATTAATTATATTTTTTGAATTATACAAATATTTTAAATGAATTTTATGCCTAGTCATCAAATTGTTAGTGTTTAAATGGAAACATTGCTGAGCACACAACCATAGACACCAATTTATCAATCAAACCATGGATCATTCTTTTCAGCTTATGAAAAGCAGATTATCTCATTTTTATAGAAAAGCATACTTGAAATAAAGATCATATTTTGTTAAACAGTTAAAGTTTCTCTGTCGTTAAAAGAGGATTCTTTTTCCCTTTACATTTATTAAGTGTAAGATGAAGATGCTTTTAATTTATCGAAATCTTTTTCATATGATAGTTAACATTTTTGAATATTCTGTGAGAATTGGATTTCGATTGATAAAGTTAGAGCTACTTTGATCATGAAATATATGCCAATGCATTTTTTCAACTCTCCAAAATTAAGAGATAACCAAGAAATTAGTATATATTTTTTGACATTCAGATGAACTTCCTTAATTTTCACAACCATATGTCTACCTTAAAAGATCCAAGTGTATTTCCAAACAGATAAGCTCTTTGTAATTTTCAGTGACATTTTTTTGCTAACTAAAAATATTCTTCGTAACAAGACTTTTTTTTTCGTTTTTTTTTTCCTTGGGGGCGGGTATACATTATGATTAAATATTTTCTATCAGTATCAATTGATAATCTTTGTGATGTGATTTTTTATCTATAATTTATAATTATTTGTCGCAAAGTGTGAGAGAAATTGTGTGTGTATGTGTGTGCTTCCTTTTTCCACAAAATGAATAAAATATTTCTTTTTTAGATTGGAAGGAGCTGAAATACATTTGATCCAGAATTTTCCATTTTACATGTATTTAATGTGATGATTTTGATCAAAACTCTTAGAAGATTATAGTGGGTTACTTTTATTTGTGATGATTTAGAGCATTATTTAGATTGCTATACTGCCCAAAGAGTGAAAATGATTTTTTAATCATTGTTCTATAGTCGGGCTCTGAAATTTGTGATCAATTTTGTTGGACTGTAAACAATTTTCTTACAGATACCATGAAACTTTACTTTCACATTTAATTACTTTTATGAGAAGATACAAGGCTAACAAATATTTTCAGTATGGTGGATCAGTTTGTGTTGTTACATATGTTTTTGGAAAATAGGTTCGTTCTCTTACAATTGATGGTGATTTTATGCTTATTTTGAAACAGTTAAAAAGTGAAACATTGATAATATTGCCTTTTTTTTCATAGAATTAAAAATTAAAAATAAATTTTTTCATCAATTTAAAACATCTGTCAATGTTGTACAATAAAACACCATTTATCGAATATACAAGAAGAAATCCAATTTTTTTTCTGACATCATTGTCGTCTCTCCAAAATGTAACTGCACTTATTTGTTAAAAACTGAGTAAATGCTCACTCTCTTTAGATGTAAACATTTCCTCATTTACTTCTAGTTTATTAATGCTTACTTTTTAAAGGGGATTTTATGCATCAACAGCATCAGGTGATGAACTGTATTTCAAATTTTATGAATCCTATAAATTTAAAACCAAAGTCTTTATCAATGCTTAATGAATGCAGACAAAAAATTACTCAAAATATTACTATAAAAGTGTTTTAAAAATGAAGTAATAACCCTCTTTTGTAAAGAGAATTATGATTTAGATTAAGAAATTAAGTTTACATCATTTAATTCAGAGGTTTCAGATAATAAATGGAAGAATCATAGAAGAAGTACAACATAAAGCTTCATATGCACATGCTGTTACTGTGGAAGTTTGTGTTTCATGTGATTTTTTAAGGCGAAGTTTACGGTTTTGTTGAAATATTCATCATGATGGTTTGCAATGTCCTTTTAAATGTATTTCACATCTTCAAAATTGTAAAAGGAGAGGTTTTGATTATATTATTTATAAAAAAAAAAAATTACTTTTTATAAATTTCAAAATGTTCTTTACAGTGAGCTGTTTTTATCTGAGTGTGAAAAAAATATTTGCACATGATTAATATTATTATAATAAATCATTTGCTTCTCCTTTTTTTTTAATTTCATCTTCTCAGGAGACTATTTTGGCTGTAAAATTTAATGATTTCTGTTATATAACTGCTGCATTGTTGATTTTGATATAACTATATCTTGTGCATTTAGATTTTGTTTGAGCACAAACCAGTTGAATAAATAATTTGTAATGAAAATCATTTGTGTCTCTTTTAATTTGACACCAATGTAATTGTGAAAAATAAAGTGATTGTTTACAAAAGTACCGATACACTTCTTTGAAATAAAAGATTCTCTCATTATGCAGGAAGATATCTCAATGAAACAAAAATGGTAAAAATTGGCAACAAGTGAAAAAAATGACTTAAAAAAAAAAGTAAATAGAGCCGTAAGCAAGCAAGTGCTTTATAATGCAATTCATGTCAATTTAATAACTTTTTTAAAAAATGATTTTAGACTTCTGTTCAATTGAAAATATTGAAAATATAAACTACATTTAGAGCCATCAAAACAAGCCCCACAAGTCGGACGAGTTTTAAAAAAAAAATCCTCTCTTTAAACTACTTGAAAAGCTCATGCTTTCCCCTGCTTATCAATCATCCTTCTTCTGACTATTAAACTCCTATGATACAGCTATAGCTAGATTAATGCAGGGAAAGTTTTTGTTTCTTTTTTTAGTTACCCTTTTTCCCTTCTCTAAATCCCTAGTTTCTACCAACAACACTTAAAAATTCTTTTAAGAATCGGCTTTTAACTCAAGCACTGGGTTATTATCCTAGTGACAAAAAAAAGAAAGACAAGGGATCTGGTTATGAACAACTGATCCCTATATCTTACATCCCCTCTCTCCCTTTGGTCCTCTGTCAACACCATTTTTTAATGGAATAAAATTTATGTGGAAACTTAAAGACATAAAAATACTCAAACTAGAAAGAAAAAAATGACTCAAAATGATTTTGCATTCTTATTACATCATCAAGTCTGTTGACAATATAGGCCAGAGAAACGAATACCATCCCTTTCTGGGTAAGCTTTTGACTTTATATTCAACAAAAACTACACACCACTGCTATCTCGTTCCTATGCCCTATGCCTCTTTTTCCCTTGAGATTAAAACCATTATGTTTATCTGATAACGGTATATGATTTTTTCAAATATGTCGCCAACACAGTGCTAGGTTCCCAATGCATTTTTTTCTTACCGGTACTTGATCTTCCCAAATAATTTTTCTTTTCAATCTTTATTGTATTGCGAAATGTTATGAAGATTTTGTATATCTGCTACTCAATCAACCAAAATTCTTTTTAAAGAAACATGAAAAAACACACAAACAAAAAAAACCCAGATATGATATTAATACTCTTGAGAGTAACAACTAAGGCAACATTAAAACTAGAGAACATGGACGGAAAGTAATGGGTAAAATTAAAAACTTTTTTTTAAAGGGAGGTAATTCATTTTATTCATAGACTTGATTTTCAATCTCGAAGACTCGAAACCAAGCCGATAAGCACGAGAGCAACAAGTTCGGCAGATAGATTCTAGATTTAGGTCTATGCACTTTGTTTTTTTGTTTGAAGTTTTCAACTTCCTGAGTCCCAGACTTAGACCGAATTACTGTGCTCAAGATCTGGAAATTAACAAAAGTTCCGTTTAGATCTAGATTTTTAAATTTAACAATAGGTCAGTATAATAATATAAATATGTGAATTGTGATATTTTTGTAGGTAAGATTTAAAATCTAGATCAGCTAGATTCTCATTTTGAATTACATGTAAGCATCTGCTCTCTAAACTTAAGAGTGAGTGATATATCTTCTAGTCTAGATCTAAGTTGGAAACTCAAGAGGAAAAAAAAAAGATGTCTTGTCAATGTTTTGCAATTAATAGCCATAGTCTAGAGCTGACCTCCTTCTCTGTGTGATCTTTGAAAGGGAAGCAGAATATATTATTTAAAAAGGGGAACGATTTAATAATGGTAGGCCCAATCTGCAAGAACAAGATGGAGAATGGGCAATGTGTGTTTTTCTCGTAGGCTTTCCCATGCTGTTAGATTGAAGGTACCTTTCATTTCGTCAAGGCAGGGCTAAAAAATTTCAAGCTCCATATTTTTTAACGTTTGTAAACCCTAGGGAGTTTAGTGGGTTATATCCTGCTTGTTTTGTGTTAATGATTTATTAAATGTCACAGTCTTTGATGAGCCTTGCATGATGAAGATATTTTGCAGAAATTAATTGCATCTTAGTTATGTTGCTCACTCTGAGACAAAAAGTGTTCTCTCTCTCTCTCTCTCTCTCTCTCTCTCTCTCTCCCTCCCTCCCTCCCTCTCTCTCTCTCTCTCTCTCTCTCTCTCTCTCTCTCTCTCTCTCTCTCTCTCTCTCTCGCTTGTTGGAGACCAGTCTCAACAAATAATCCAATTTCAGCTCTGTAATCATTATCTTAATTCTTGTATGTGGTATAAATTTATTGAGCAAAAATAGTGTGTTGTTTGACTTGCGTTATTGCACTGAAAAAGTGATACTTATTACAGTATTATAACCACGCACACATAATACACACTCAGTATCCCTATACTTATAAATCTTAAAATAGAGAAGTTTCCCTTAACATTCCAAATGATATAGTAATATTTGACTCATTACCATATATTTCCATGTTGTGTTCACCAATCTGTAATCTAATATTAAGAATTTAGAATGGCACATTTCATATGTACCTAACTTTCAATTCAAGTTGATTATCTGTGATATAAATTGTAAACAAAAGCTTGTGACTTTTTCACTAATTGAAAATAAAAGAAGGTGATACCTGCACATGTGCAGGGTGCGCAGATAGCATAAACAATAAATCATAGGTGACTATTGATTGACCAAAATTATTGCAAGTGTAGGGGATGCGAGCAATTTCAAGAGATGTGACAACACTGATATATATAAGATAATTCTGGAGTTGTTGTTGAGCTTCCTTCCTGAGAATGGCATCCATCGTGTTTTCACAAAATTTCTCTCTTATTTTCACAGCACTGACCAACTCTTTTAAGACTGTATCAAGGTATCTCAGCATCAGTTGTTAAGATTTGGATAGAATTATGGCTCCTTCCTTTTGGTAAGATTTTCTTTTTGTTGTGTTCCATATCTTTTTTTTTTCATTTTAAATTATTGCAGATGCCCAGTGGGACAGTTTTATAAATTTGTTGAAAGGCTAAGCTACTTAATCACATTTATCCAGGCATTTTGTTTATTTTTAGGTCTACGTTCTATTTGGTACAATTGATCTCATAAACCACTAACTCTTCACACAAAAAAAGTTCAATTAATGTGATAAATGGTGAAAATAATGTACCTTTTTGTGGACTTAATGCTAATGTAACAATGTATTCCAAAGAAAAATATAGTTTGTTTAAAATTTGTTGATTAGTCTTAT
The DNA here is from genome assembly GCA_033675545.1 of Elysia crispata. Classification (NCBI taxonomy): domain Eukaryota; kingdom Metazoa; phylum Mollusca; class Gastropoda; family Plakobranchidae; genus Elysia; species Elysia crispata. The sequence goes on from JAWDGP010006457.1 coordinate 164,088, forward strand.
CACAAGATAAAAACTATGCTTTTGTGCAGCATTATATTTCTCTTGCATGCTTTCCAGTGACTTAACCCTAATTAAAATGCTCTGGGGAAAAAAAATAAACCTTTCTATACATATCTCAGCTGGTCATTATTTTTATACATATTTTTTTTTAATTCAGAGGAAATCTTTCAACCACTTCAGATCATGATTGTCATTTTTAAAAGGATTTGATGAAAAAAACTCCTCCATAGGTCATGAAGAAATTTTAAGGTCATACATTATTTTGGTGACTAATGTGTGGACAAAAAAAAAGTTTTTGGTATCTTGTTCAACGAAAGTGAAATTCAAGCAGAATGTTTTATAGAGTAATTAATCTATATAAAAACAAAGCAAAAGAAAAAAGAATTAGTCTAACTATGAGACAGCAAGGGATAGGAAGCCTTGGGTAAGATTTAGATGAAGTATTTAGGGTGAAATAAATGAGGGTTTTCACAGCTTTATTAATTTTTCTTCTATTTCAGTTCTCTCAATTTTCATTGTCAATATTTTAAACAGAAGGAAAAAAAAGACAAATGAAGTATTGATATTCATCTCTCTTCTTTAGTTCTTCACTCCTCCCTCCTCTCAACACCCTACTCTCTCTCTCTCTCTCTCTCTCTCTCTCTCTCTCTCTCTCTCTTTCTCTTTCTTTATGCTCCTATTAAGAGAACCATCTTTTTAAACATGAACATAATTAGACCTGTTTGGGTTACTTGTATGGTTTTACATGTATTTGTGAGAGAGAGAGAGAGAGAGAGAGAGAGAGAGAGAGAGAGAGAGAGAGAGAGAGAGAGAGAGAGAGAGAGAGAGAGAGAGAGGGAGGGAGAGAGAGAGAGAGAGAGAGAGAGAGAGAGAGAGAGAGAGAGAGAGAGAGAGAGAGAGGGGGGGGGGGAGGGAGGGAGAGAGAGAGAGTGTTACAACGTGTGTGTGCGTCGGTCAGTCAGTATGGCGCATAATTCTTTCACGTTTCCATCATAACTTTCTAGCCACCTTCTTTTTTGTTAACCTGAGCAGAAGAACCAGTTTTGGTAGCTTCTTAACATTAATTTTATTGAATAGCGTCTAGCTTCCGTGAAACCAAAAAGGAATTGATCAAATGCGATCTGATCCCATCATTAGATAACCTGTGGCAGAATTCGATCGGAGAATCATGGTACATTGTAATTTTAGTCGTGCGCTCTGCCGTCTAAGCTCCTTACCTTTATTTATTAGGATTTTGTGCAGTTACAGTCAACATCTGACACTCAGATCGCTGCTATCCCTGCTCTCCTTGTAGCTGTTAATGTTCAGCTGACTATATGTCACATTTTGATATAAAGTAACAGGTGGTGTCACCTCACTTTGAATGACTTGCATCATGTTGCAGCCAGGCGACCCTCCTAAAAAAAAACTTAAGTAAAGGCGCTCGATCGTTCACCTTGTTAATGCATTTTTCGTAAATTCGCGTTTGGGCTTGTGTACTTAATGTTTTTACTCACCAATTTATAAATTTCGAAGGCATGGAATGATAAAACGAGAATCAAATTGTTTTTGTTTGAAGTTGAAATATGAGAGAAATTTCAATTATTGAAATCGTGTGCTCCGCCACCTGTTATGATTAGTAAAAGGATCAACTGAATTCTGACAAGCGAACTCGGTGACAGGATGCACGGCTATATTCATTATTCGGTCGTATCGGAAGAATGCAGAAGAGATTTGAAGATGTGAGGTTGCGGTAAGGATCAGCAAGAGTGAAAAGAAACACTACTAGTATACTCAGAAGCCCAAAAACAAATTTATACACGTATTTCGACTCTTTTTGGAAACCAGTCGCGCTTCACAAGGCAGTGCCGTACTTGACATTGGAGCGCAGCTGCCACATGCTACAATTATCATACTATACTTAATATTCACTACTAAGTTTATGAGAGGAGTGTGCCACTTATCAAGTTTCAGTGGTGGATGAGTAACCGGACAACCCCAAAGTAACCAAGACTTGTGTCACGCTCTTGGTTTGCTTCGTACTATCGATAGAGTGCTTGTCCGTGTAGCTCTGTTATGGTTATTTGTTCCCTCAGAGTTCTGCGTTTTGCTTATCTAAACTTACACATTCTTGTTCGATCGATTTTTGCTGTATTCACGAAAATGTCCTGGTGATATTTCTGCATTTTTTGCTTCTTTTCAATTCAGCGGCAGACCAAAAAATCGATGTGAAGCTATCTGTTAAGTAGGCTACGTGTGCCAAAATTGGCTCGATGAATAAAGCAGACCAATAGTGTTTGTTAAGACTGATGCATTTTTTTTACGTTCATTGTGTTGGCTATTCGAAACTATCAGTGTTAGAAGATAGTTTCAACTTTAAAAAGCACGAAGGGTCGCTGCTTACCCTTAAGGCTTGATACTCGGATAGTAAACACGAGCAATTGTTAACACGAACTTCTTTACATCATTTTAAGCCTTTGTATTGTGGGTTTCGGTTAAAAAATCTGTTGTATTTGTTGATAAAAGATATATTAAACTTTTTTTTTCAGTTATAATCTTTACGCCAGTAAAATCTTTTGGTAAACTAGATGTAGGGTAAAACAGAACATACTCATTTGTTACAAAAATTTATAGAAATTATTCTTTGTGCTAAAAGTTTACTATGGATTACCGTGCCTGAGAGACTGAATAATGTAAAATTCGCATCGAAAAAGGACGGTGTAGTAATTTTTTTTATAGATTCATCGCACAAGCCAACTAAATTCCGAAAAGTTTCAAATTTTGTCAAAACCTGATTAGCTCTGACAATTATCGCCGTTTACTGGCATTCTCGGTGCAAAGCCACGTAACCTAGTTTTAGGAAAAAAATCTGTGTAGCCCATCCTATCCCTCCTATCTCACGATTTCGTTTAAAAAAAAAAAGAAGAATATGGTGCGCACGTCTGTTACATTTTTTCGGTATAAGAAACCCACCGTGAAGCATGCTTCTTTGATTCGGAGATAGCTCGTGGGAACAAGGACGCCGCAACATCTGTTGTGCTAGATCCAGGAGAATCAGTATCGGATAACTAGTAAATGCTACTCGCACAATCAATCTTACTGGTGGCCTCGTTTCTTATTCATAATTCATTTATCAGATAACTTTTGTGTGGTGACACTTGATTTCACAGGGAGTATTTTGAATTTGTGAGGGGTGAAACTCACATGTCTTTCTTTTCTAAATGACTGAAAAAAATTACCGTTCAAATAACGTTGTGCGTCAGATTTGCATTGTGCTCACCATGTATATGGTTATACTTATAGTCAGGCTTCCACACTGCCGTGCTTAATAAGGATGGGAGCAGAGGATGTAGGTGTCTCCTGCCGTAGTGTGCTGCGAACCTTTTCTTAAGAAACTTGCACGATTTTATGCTTAAACTGGCAAGCATGGAGTCATTTTATGTAAAGGAGGTTCAGATTTATACACTCCGATAAAGCAGATTTTTTTTTTCGAGGAGACAGTCCGTAACAGTTGATAACTGCATAACTGCCCTCTACAGTTAGTAGGAACACTTCTTGATGCCCTTAAGTGGAGTAAGAATTAATCGGCATGGGAGACCCGCCTGTAGTTGAGGATACGATGAACACGCAGAGAAGTGCAAAGTAAGTACTTCACGCTGGTTTACGAACCTATACGATTACAGATTTATAATTAGACGCAATGGCAAAGCACTATAATTATGCTTCGTTATGAACGTCTCTGTATAGGTTCGAGTTTGAATTGTTCTTGTGGTCCTGAACAGACTAGACATGCATTGCAAACATTTTTCGAATATACCTAAATTTTGTGAAAACGAGAGCTTGCTGAGAGGCTACACAAGCTCTCTTTCCCCCCCCCCCCCCTTTTTTTTTTTTCCTCTCTCTCTCCTCTCCTCTCCTCTCTCTCTCTCTCTCTCTCTCTCTCTCTCTCTCTCTCTCTATCTATCTATCTCCCTCCCTCGTTCCTTCTCTCGCTGTTTTTCTAAAAAATTCATCTCTTTTTTTAAATGGTCATTTCATTCTTTTTTTAAACGTAACTTCTCAATCATTTTCCCTTCTTTTCATTGATATTTTAGATTATATTTTTTCTTGCTTCTTGCACCTCTTTCTTGAGACTGACACTTACAGAGTTCTTATGTATTTCAACGACGCAACTCACTGTTTCATTATTGAAGACAGGTTGGTGTTGTAAATGGTTGTGCATTGAAAGCCATAAGTTTGCATATTCTCCTTGAGGACATGTCTTGAGTTTTCGACATAATTATTGTAATATCGCTATTGAGGGCTACACCCTCTGAAACCGAAAAACGGTCAACTAAGCATTTCTGACCACGACAGGTTCCAAAAAACTAGAACCATTTCTGGCGCTAAAAGTACCAAAGAGAACAGTCATTTTTGCGCTATTTTGTTATCCATAAAACTGTGTTAATCACCTTTTTTTTTGTTAATGCGTTTTGTTAAATCTTTCGAAAATTTCATTTTTCTTAAAACATTTTGTGCCAGTCTTTGTTGAATAACTTTTTAGGTTAGCGATATTTTTAATGAAAGTTTGCATGAAGCAAGCTTATTTAAAATATCGAATTAAATGGATGCTTTTGGGAGTAAATTTAAATTTGAGTAAAGTTAAGATCCATTATGTAACAAAAGCTCAAGAATTATTTAAGAAGCAAATTTTGAAAATCCATATTTTTAATTCTAACCAAAATTTTCGAGAAGCTTCTGTATAAATTTTAATATTGATTACTACATTCTTTTATACGTTCTCCAGTATTCTAGTTAGCTGGTTTAATAAAAGCCTTAGCCTGTAAGATTATTGACATACTTTCAACATGCTCACTGACAACCGTTATAGTGCGGAAAAATTAAAACTTTTTTTTCACGTATTAGATATCTATGCCTAAGTTAATGGTTAAAAAATATTTGATCCTAAATGAATATATAAAGAGTTGAGCCCTTATAATAACCCTTTTTCCCCTACCTTCCCACATGATTAGTGTTCAGAAGTCTAGTATTTTAAAAAAAAATTTAAACTATTGAGGATTCCACCAGACTCTTGCAACTCTCAAGCAATACAAAAATTCCGTTTCTACGCAAGGTCATGTCTGCTTACACAGACTTTGGAGTAGAACTGAAACGTAGGGGTGGTTGTCTATGTAAAATGATTGATGATGAAATCATGCACGTGTTAGTTTCCAGTTTGGGCTTAGGTTTCGCACTATGTGCAATTAAAGATGTCAGTTTGTCGCGAGAGTTCTGTAGCCTTGGACTTGGAACGATTTTTCTCCGCCTTCGTAGAGCGAATTTCTTTGTTCTTATGTTTCTTTCTTTCTTTTTTCTTTTTTTTTCTTTTTAATTCTCCAGTTGGCCTGTCTTTCAAATTATTTCCCGCTCATTTCCTTATACGCCTATCTGTCTCTATCGCTCGAGCAAAAATCATACCATAGCAAGACAACCAGATCATTGTTTGCTGCTTGCGATTTATTTCAAGGTGCTCTAAAAGTTAAAATAGAAAAGTCACTGTTTGAATGACTGGAGAATGACTGGAACTTTTTGATCGCACATGTGCCTACATAAAGAACACTCCTATATACGACTCGTAAGGGGTTTTGAATTGAATAGAAGGCCGCTCCTGCCCCTTTCATACACTGGTCCTAAAGTTTGAACGTCTCCCATGTCTCACCTTAAGTCTTGTACGGGAATGAACACATAGTCGCCGTCGTTACACTGGTATTTATTTTACGTTTTATGACATTCTCCCTCAAAAGTCAATAGAACCATAAAATCGAACGTTTTGCCTGTGTACCTTTTCGACACTGAAGCACCAGTTCTTTTTTTTATCTTTTAAGTTTTTTTTTTCTTTATGGGAGGTGAGCTCGAGTTTTTTCCCAGTGGCACAGTTTACTTCGTGGGGATATTTTATGTTAATCCCCATTCAATTGTTTATCGAAAAGGGTTGAGTTATGGTGTGCTTGAAAATGTTGAAGTCCAGTAAATATGCTGCAATTGAATCAACACAATTCTTTACATTAATTTAATATTATGAGCAAGGTTTTCTGAATAGGGAAAAGTAATTTATTTGTGAGCATGGCGAGAAAAATTTGCATGCATGTCACTTAATTTCTAAATTTATAATACAATGGACTATGGTTAGGCCAGATTGATTTAAAAAATGACGTTCAAGCGATCGTCTTAAAATCCTAAAGACGAATATCATATGAGAAATTTTTTAATGTATTTTTTTTTAAGATTCAAGGGAACCATCCTAAAAATCCAACTACGTTACTTACATTTATTGTTTCTACATATTAATAAACACAAACGTGACTTTATTAACAATAATACTTTCTACTCATAATAGGATCAATTTGCTATTGTTGTGCTGAAGCTGGTATTAGAATAACATTTAAATTGATTTGTAAGGCTTTTGAGTGCTATGCTTCATACGTCAACCCCGAATTAGAGAAGCCTTTTTCGATCGATTCATGAGAGGTTTTGAAAAAAAGGGAATTCATTGGTTTTTTTTTAATACTTCCTATATTCTCTATACGTACATTTGTAGTTTTAAAAGGGCCTAATAGTAATACATACTTTTCTCACCAATTGTAAGTCGACTTTTTTTTTCGGGAAGAAACAAGCAGCGCATTTTTATTAATGAATCGGACCAGAAAAATCCAATGACTTCTTCAAAGTCATGAGCAATATTCTGAAAATTTTGATTCAAGTTTATTTACCTTCTTTAGGCAAACTTAAGGTCAAAGGGCTCAGAAAAATTAGATTAGATATAATTGAAATCTAGTTCCAATGTTTAATCACCAGATCTTGGCACCAACAGCTTCTATGTAGTGTCATATCTTCAGCTTGGAATTTTCATCGTCTTTTTTCTTTCTTTCTTTTTTTTTTTTTAATATCCCATCCAGTGATTCCTATTCGTCATTTCTCTACAAAAAAAAAAAAAGAAAAAAAAGAGAAACAACAACACAGAAACAAAAAAACAAAAAAAAACAAAAACAAAAACAAAACAGAAATCATAATTTAAACATTCCTATGCCATGATGAATGTTGTTTGAGTGTCCATGTATCATATCATTAACTACATAGCTGACTGATCGAATCGTTTTAGGTACACGATTGTGTTCTGTTTCTTGCTTGAATATCAGTTACTCAGGTCCGAGAGTGGTGAATAGGTCGCAGCTTTCGGTAGGTGACCTGCAAACTTAATGCCTCTCTGAGGCCCCCGGGCCACGACCAGCAATGTTCGATTAAAATTAGGCGCTCTTTATCTTTACTTCTCGGGAATAAACGATTAGGTCGTCAGGGTAGATAGTTGAACGCTATAGAGAGGTTTCCAGTCTCTTTAGATTCAGATTTGACGGGTTCTCTATAAGATTCTCTAAATGCCACTAAGGACAAAACCTAGACCTGGTCTTTTAGCGGGGGGGGGGGGGGGTGAGAGAGAGAGAGAGAGACAGAGAGAGAGAGAGACAGAGAGAGAGACAGAGAGAGAGACACACACAGACAGAGAGAGAGAGAGAGAGAGAGAGAGAGAGAGAGAGAGAGAGAGAGAGAGAGAGAGAGAGAGAGAGAGAGATGATGATGATGCGAATACAGAATGCGATGGTCAAAAGCAATTTCTATTTTCTTCTCCTTCCCCTTTTTTCTGCAAACATTTTATTGTTTTCATGAGGACTCTCCGTAAGTTAGCTTGAGTTTATTCTCGTTCCTATCACAGCTCCGATCCCTCTCTTACTTGACGCAAAAAGCGTGGGCTGCAACACTTAATTAGTACTCGGAGCCATTTTGGGAGACGGTAGAGTGTCTCGTTGTGTCCTATGACCAGCTCATGTTATGTCTTTACAGACAATAACATAGCCATGTTACACGAAAAGCATTTTCAAGGATTATTCATTTTGTTTAGAAACTTAATTTTCTCTTATCATAACAAAAAAAGTAAACCTAGTTCTTTTCTTATTAGGAACAAGACATTTAGCATTAAACAAATACCTAAGCTGAAGTCAAACCTGTTAACATAAGGTATGCAGGCTGATGTTTTCCTCGAACCTCTAGAGTAGCAGGCTGTGCCATTGATAAATACTTCCTTGGTAAATACTTCCATCCTGGTTCATGTTCTACACATGCCTGATGTGAAGGACAATTAGGTTGTCCACTATTGTGATTCAATAAAGACGATCTACCACACCTGTGTGCCGTATGAATCTAAACAGCTGCGAAATCAGATTAATATAATTGTGCGTGATTGCTACAGTGACAACCATAACAACATAATAATTAAGATTACTTAAACAAAAGAAGGCAAGGGCTATCAAAATATTATTTGAAGAAAAGTTGAATAGGGGAAAAAGACATCATGTAAGATTTTACGATATAGAAATCTATAATATGAATTGCCACTTGAATAAGCATCTTCTGCTCCGACCAATTAATAGAAAATCACATCGTTCAGTGTAGACTTGTACATTTCATGCTCCACGACTGGATGACGAGAAAATCAATGTTTACTTTAAACTACTACTACTACTACTACTACTACTACTACTACTACTACTACTACTACTACTACTACTACTACTACTACTACTACCACTACCACTACCACTACCACTACCACTACCACTACCACTACCACTACCACTACTACTACTACTACTACTACTACTACTACTACTACTACTACTACTACTACTACTACTACTACCACTACCACTACCACTACCACTACCACTACTTCTATGACGGCGACGACAACTACTACTTCTACTACTATATGGTTGCTGCTGCTGCTGCTGCTGCTGCGACTACTACCTTATTGTCAATACTAGTGCTATTACTACCATTACTACTACTATTATTACTACTACTACTACTACTACTACTACTACTACTACTACTACTACTACTACTACTACTACTATTACTATATGGCTGCTGCTGTTGCTGCTGCTACTACTACCGCTGCTGCTGCTGCTGCTGCTGCTGCTGTTCCTCTTCCTCCCTTTCCTCACCCCACCCCCTCCTCCTCCTAATACTACTGCCGCTGCTGCTGCCACCACCGCTACTACTACTACTACTACTACTACTACTACTACTACTACTACTACTACTACTACTACTACTACTACTACTACTACTACTACTACTACTACTACCACTACTACTACTACTGCTGCTGCTGCTCTTTCTCTTTTGATCACTTTTTAAGGAAGGCAAATTTTATATATCTGGATATTTAAATTAATTTTGTTTGCTTTGGAATAATATAAGCGATATTTCACTTTGATCAATATAAAAGAAGAAAAACAAGGACTACATCTTAGGCCTTGGTACGTATTGTTGTCTTGGGTATTCAGTTGATAACTTGTCTGTGAATTCAACCCTAACTGCACTGCAATGAACCATACGTTCCGTGACTTGTACTGGTTGGTGAGGGAACCCGTGATTAGCGACTGGGCAGACTTCTCTGACCTGGGCTGGCATCGGCGCTTTTTTTTATGTGGTTATGTCATTGTCACCCGTAGGAAGTGCGGGGCTGTAGGTGTACACCGTGAAAAGTGGTAGATGTGTGTACGTGTTGAGTCTTCTGAGCGGCAGGTTTGCCTGTCACAATCCGATTAGGCCGCTTATCGGATCTGCTCGACTGAAAAAGTTATTAAGCAGAAACATTACCCGCCTGTGCTGATATATACATGGTCAAAGAATTCTTCATTCTTTGGAGCCATGTGCCAAGCTATCATCATATAGTGTTTTGGTCGGATTTCTCCGGTGAACAGTGATTTGAAGTGTTTCAGGCAAAATCTAGTTATCGCTTAAAAACTCGCTCGCATGGACTGCATGATTTCTCGTTTATTATTTTATATAGCACGAACTTTATTGTAAAGACATAAAAAAAAGCTGAACTTTTTGTTTTTGTCCATTTTGTCACGTCAAGTTATAGCCATACCGAGATTTTAAAAAAAAGTGACATATTTCTTTTTATTCAGGTGCATTTCTAACATTGTGATAGCCAAGATAATCCTTTATACTTTAAGAAGAATGATTGCTCAAGTCCTTTACCTACTTGCACGATCCTCATAAAAGGATAATTACAAGGAGCAAAAATAACTTTCTGATCACATTTGCATTTCAGCTCTTATTGGGCTCGTTTCAAACCTTATTTCTTCGTAAAAAGCAACACTACGGCTTTAGTTGGTTTTGTATAAAGTATAACCTATGCTACCGAATGATTCAGTCCGCAACACCGAGGGAGTAAAATGATAACATAATGTTATCGTTATGGTGGGAAACGGACAGAATCAAGCGGAATTTTTGGATTTTCGAACTATTATTGGAAGTAAACATAGTTTAGTACAGACTCACATTGACTTAGTTTTGTAATGTTTAAAACGTAGAAGATAAACAGAGGGAAAAAAGCTAAACGAAATTGGAACATAACTTCCAGAACCGCTCTTAAAATTGGATTTTGAGTTTGTTTTAGCCTGTAATATTGCTGCGCTTGAATTTGAAGCAGGTGTAACCTCATTTGTTTAGAATTTAATTTTTAGTCGTATGTTTCGAGAAGTGAGTTGGCCAACAGCATGGGTACTAGCGATTTGGAAACAGCTAGCGTGAGCTGTGGACGCGCCACCGACTTCAGCCATAGAGGGAGTGTCTCGCTCAACTCATCCCACTTCTGCTGGAGATGCAAGTAAGATGCTCATCACGGTGCACCGACATTCCTGTTTTTTCTGACATTGCATCGGATTATTTTAGGATTTGAAGCTAAAACGCGATTTTATCCTCATGTTGCAAACAATTGCACCGCCGAAGGTTTTATTTTTAGGTTATCTTTCCTTCTTTTTCTGTCTCTTTATGTCATCTTTTTTTTTTTCGGCCTCTGTATGTGTCTCTTATCTTCTCTCCCCCCACCTCTCTCTCTGTCTCTTTTTCTTTGTCTATATGTATGTCATCTCCTCTCTAATACTGAGTTGAAATTACTCTGATCGAAATTTTCAAATTTTCAAAGTGTATTTTGATCTTGTATTTTGATATCAGTGCCTTGACATGGCAAAGAATGGAAGTCTGATAATGCATTAATTACATAAAAATGGTCATAAGCGCTTTTGTACCCCATGGTTTTTATCTATTTATCTATATTTCTATCTTACTATCCCCGTACCTCGCTTCATCCCTCTTTATGTATTAATAGTCGGAAAAGCTTAAAATTATATTTTCTTTCAGTCTTTCGGAGACATACTAAATCACGAGTTGTAATGGGCTATTTCAGTCTTCTGTATCTGTTGGCTTCTGTTTTTGCAATTGCCTGTAACCAAAGTAATTATTTTTCTAACGAGGAGACTGGACAATTAATAACAGGTCAAAATAATTTAATAATCAATAGTTCGATTTCGAAATTACATAATCGAGTTTACTATGCTAACGACTTGTCACTCATCTCCCAACCTTGAGATACTCTTTGTACGAAATCGAAGCAGGATGATTTCAGTTAAACAAAAATTTTTTAACAGCATGGTTGTTTTTTTTTGTTTTGTTTTGTTTTTTGTTTTCGTGTCCATTAGATTGAATGGTGGATCCAGAAACTATTAGTAAATTTAAGAGAATATGAAACTGAATTCTTCGCCTAACTTTCAACCCTAGCATTTTTTTTTGGTCAAAGTATTTTGGTTTCTCATACATCATGCAATGAAACTGTTAATTTAAGAAAAAATCGCGATCAAACTTAATTTGGCTTTTACTAACTTATGATGACGAAAAAGACTAAAAATGAGCTAGTGAGATACTTTCTTCTGATCTTTAACTCGTTGCGTTTGTTTAAATGTTTAATCAAAGTTGTTATAACCTACTAACCAAGTGTTGAGCAGCATATATATTGATCTGAGTATATCATGAAGAGAGAGTTTAATCGATGGGCTTAAAAGAACAAAAAAAAAACAAAACTTGGTACCAAAAATTTTACCACTTTTTGGCTTATTATGTGGCGCTACAACTTCTTTCGAATGTCAAACATGTTAATTTTTTTTCCATCTGCAAGTCTAATAGTGAGACAACCTGCTCTAAGAGCACAAAGCTTTAATAGCTTTATTTATCATATTACTTCAGGATGTGCACAGACAAATGACTTAAGTTTCATACAAAAATTATGCATGAAATGTGCACGTTCTAGATATCCCGAGAACCCTTTTTTATACAAACAACGGCCAAGTTGTGAAAGCTTTGACACTAAGTAAGTAATGAAGAGCTAATTTCTCGTTAATTCACGCACAAAGTGTTTCGAAGTTGCAGAGAGGCGTGAGCACAATATAGCGTTTTTTCTCAGTACACGGAAATAAAATAATAAAAATAACTTCTTTCAGTATTGTTTGATCAAACTTACAAACTGCTCCTTTCTCTTCAGCTCTACTATACACCGAGCCTCTCCGTCCTTTTTCTTTCTTTTTCTCCTTCCGCCTTCGATAGCATGTTTTAACTCGGGTGCTTGTAACCATACAACCACTGCCACTTCACTCTCATTCCGCCCGTGCCTTACTCCTAGAGTGCTGTTATTTCTGCTTAAGGATCAAGAATGTTGAATTTAAATTGATTAATGTGCTGAAAGAAGTCCCAAAAACGATCCATAATGTATTAAATATCAACGGAGCAAATAATTAAAAAAAAAAAATACACCAAGTGGTTATTGTGAAGATTTCCTAGAAATGTTATTTTCGAGGAAAAGGTAATAATGATATATCATAGAAAATGTATCGCTTACTTTGAAATTATGCATGATTACAGATTGCTTGAAATTTGTTGAGTGCCTACCCGATCTAAAGGCTACGTGTTATCCGTTTTCTTCTTGTTTTTCACAACACAACAATGAACCCTACTTAAATGTTTGTGTTTTTTGTTTGCTTGAATTTGAAAAAAAAAAAAAACATAACTAAAACTAAAACCTCATGTCTCATCGATTAAGAATTTAAATTACAAAGTAGATAGAGTGAAAAACAAAGGAGAAGAATGACGCACGACGAGAACTAATACGTTTTCTGAGTTTTCTTAAATAGAATAAGTGTATTTTCCAAGGTTTCTTATAATCGAAAGGTCAAATGTATTTTTTGAGTTTTCTTATGAAGGTGAGGTTAAGTTTATTTTTCCGATTTTTTTTTACATAAATATTTATAATGAAGAAGTTATAAATAACATGCAATTGCTTGTGCTTTATGGTCGAGATCTTTACATGACAGTGGGTTTTTACACTTGGTTCCAATAATAATTATTTTTCTAAACAAAATGATACGAATGTTGAAAATAATAGAGAGATCTTCATAATTTCAAAGGATCCCCAAGACATGTCCCATGAAAACGATGCCTATCTAACTGTATACTCCATAAGAGTCTTCTAGAATGTGAGATCTACCCAAAAGTACAGCTTACCAACTGTAGAACAGACACTCAATTTTCCTTTTATTTCTTCATGTAATTAAGGAGCTTATAGGACAGTTTTGACTATCTGGGAGCTAGATTGAAACCGATGGAAAAAGTAATCCAGAAATAAAAAGAAAACTGGCAATGACAACAAGGCTTACAAAAATGACTTCGACCTGGAAAAGACAACTGCAAATGAATTTAAAGCATTGATTTAAATGAAACAGGCGTGAAAAAGATCACTGCTTTTGAAATGAAGTGATATGAAAAATTCTGAGAATATTCTGGGCATACAAAAAATGAGGACGCTGACAAGAATTGGCATTTAATCAACACCACTAGTAAGAAGACTTAGTACTTTGTTCACATCAAATGCCATGAAACCCTTGAGAAGTACATTTGACAAGCAAAAGTAGAAGGCAAAAGTGAAAGTGGAAGGCCAAATAAATGTTTGAATCAAGACAAGGAAGACTGTCTGGAAGCAACAATAAGCAGGAAGACTGGCAGAAGATCAAGCGCTATTCCGATTAATGACCCAAAAAGCAAAGTCTCACAAACAGATCTTCTGAGAAGAAGATGAAGAAGAATAAAGGAGAGAAAGTGTCTAGGGTAGTTTTGAGCTCAACTGTTATTTTACTCACTATTTTTCATGACTTTTTTACATATTCATTATATTTTTCTGTGTATACTTTTACATAATTCATTTTCTTGATAGATCTTTCTATATATAACCCCTTTTTTCCCTTTTACAGTTTGTATTTCACGTTTATATGTGCTTGTCCTTGTGTGGTTACTTGTTCTTGTTTTTGTGTCTAATCAATGCGTAAAGCTGAAAGCTTAAGTGTTTCATTTTGTTTTGTAAACTTTGGAGCTGCACTCTACTTACTTTTCTTTTTTTTAAACGGTGCTTCGCAGCTATTCACATTATCACAAAGCTCCACTGCGACATTTAATTCCAAGAACAAGTAGTAATTAATGGTCTTTAGCTATAGTGCCGCAGTCAAATGATGCTCCAATCTGTAATGTAATAACTTTGTGTAATTTTTTTATATCTATTATATCATCATCTTCACAATTGTTGTTTTGTATTGTTTCACTTAGCTAAATTTTCTGAATGTGACTTTTTTATCAATAGTCTCTGGGTCTTTGAACCGTATATATATATATATATATATATATATTTATTTATATAATTTGTCCACGAATTAGTTATCCAACATGCATAGACATGATTGATTATATATTGTGGAAAATTGGATTTTATTTTTACAACTTTACACCTGTATATTAGGGATAAGAATGCTTTTAATTATTTTTTCTTATAATGATAATTGGGTCTTAAAATCTGCACAAATTCTTGTCATCACTACAAATTAAATATAGGCTGGTGTGAAAGTATTCAGTCTTAAACTGATGAACCATACCGTTTTCAAACAGTTTTTATTTTTTCAATAGATATTAGCATCTGATTTCCATCTTGAATGTCAAGGAAAACGAGATTTATTAGGAACTATAAAGATTTTTTTTTATTTTTGTCATTTCAGAATGACCCTTGTTGAGATTGAAACTGCTTGCAATGCTTCCGACTCTACACCCTCGACCAATGTGACTGGATATAAGATCGGCAGCAATAGCAGAGAGATCCCTGTGAAGCCTGCCCGCGCCATGATTCACCCTTGTGTGGACCCACCCCTCTGTGCGGACTGTACCCGCTTAGAGTTGTCTTTCTTTGATCCAGGGTGCCTAGGGTGCCACAAGTTGATGGAGGATCCAGCCACCAGTGTGCCTGACATCTTTGCCATCATGCGCCAATGGACACCACAGACACAGCAAGCCATGGAAATGCTTGTGGATGAAGTAAGAGAATACTGTCTGATTCTCAGTCATTGTCACATGACACATACATATATATATATATCTATATATACATATGTATATATGTATGTATGTATGTATATATCTATATGTAATATGTTTATGTGTTTCTGCCTTCTCTGTCATTCATGATATGTAATTACAAGTTTGTAAGTTAACATTTTTCTTCAAAGATTCTCTTTTCCAAGTTTCATGTTTTGCTATTTTTTCACTGATGAAAATAAACACACACATGCACAAAAAAATTTAGTTTCTCTCAATTATTTTGTGTTTCAATCAGAGGTAATCATATCACACTATTAAACTTAAGTACAAAAAAGCTATTATGTTTTGTTTGAGATTTAATTTCTTTAGCCCTGCTTGACATCCAAAGTGAAGGAGCACCTATAATAATCTGGGCAAGTGTATGACTCACAAGATAACTTCTGGATCATACTTTTTCCCGTTTTTTTTTTTTTTAATTGATGTCAACACAATTTAATGATTTGACCTGCCTGCATCAACCAGCAGAATATAGATAAAATGTTATATATATATATAGAATTAGAGATCCTGTCTGTCATCAAGGGCAGTGTTTTAACTGACATGTGCTTTAAAATCATTTTTGCCATTTTAAAAGAGAGATCAGTATCCACCTTATTATAGCAACAATAATGTGATATTTCTCATCTTTTTTAAAAGGCAAGGGTCCACTGAATTTTCATTTTTACCATTGATTAACTCCTGGATTAGCTGTTTTAAAAGAAAAGAGAATTATTTTATTGGCATCACTATTATGGTAAGCAGGATTTTTACCCAGGATATGAAAAAGGCCAAACGCAGCAAACATCAAATTACAATGGATAGCTTTGAGAGTTGCCACTCTTTAACCAGTTATGATATTTTACCATTGAAAGATTAAAAAAAAAACAAGTAAATACAAAAAAAATATTATTTTTTGGAATTCTAATGAAGGAGCCAATAATTTCAACCCCATGATAGTTCTTCCTCTTTGATTACTCAAATTGTACCTTTGTGGCATGTAGTGCTCTGTACAACCTGATATGGCCAAATCATTCCTGATCCTAGATAAACAGACTTGTGAAGACGTACTATTATGCAGTATATGTGTAAATATTTGAACAATAATTCTCCATGTGTATCTCTGTTTTATGTTTAATTAGATTTTAAAGAGAGGAGCTGGAGTCAATGATCGTGATGGCCTTACTGATATGACCCTTTTGCACTATGTAACCAAGTCTGGTGCAGTTGGGATTGGAGATGCTGACTCAGCAATGAGAGTTGCCTCTATGCTTATAGACGCAGGTGCTGATGTGCACATCCGTTGTAGATGGACAAATATGACAGCTTTACACTATGCAGCTTACTTTGATGTTGTCTCTGTACTAAAGGTGCTTCTTAAGGCCACAGGGGCTTTAGGTATGATTTAATTTTAATTTCTAAGGTCAGCCAGCTAAGTTGTCTTGATTTCTGAAATGAGACAATATATCAAATTTAAGCTAATTTAACACTGGAATAAGTGCGAAAGGAATGAAAATAATGTATTATACCTTGATCTAGTAAAGAATAATGTGAAAAACAAAATGCCGAAAAAGAAGACACCTCCGTTTCCTTTATTTGAAAGATGTAAAGTTATGCAATGTTAGCTATCCACTTGTCCCTTGATGCAAAATTACACACTCTGATGTTTTTTCTCATAATAGACGTGGACAGTACTTGCTCAGAATTTGAGCATGGCACTGCTCTTCATATAGCAGCATCCAACCTGGCACATGAGGCATGTAAGGTCCTGTTACAGAATGGAGCCAATCCTTCTCTGAAAGATGATCTTAACAGAATGCCTGTTGGTAAGTTGGTGATTTATATTTAATTCATGGTATGTCTAATGCTTTTCAATATTTGAAATGTATCATTTGCAGAAGATGAGTGATTGCCTATATCTTGTGCACATAAAATTTTCTGCAAGTAATATTATTATTTGTCTTTCAATAGTTATTTTTTCTCAAGGCTTTTATTTTAAACTTCTCGAAAGCTCACATACTTATTCATTTCACTTTTGTTCTTTATGTGCTCTGACAGATTGTGTACCAGATCCCAGCTCTTTGAATGAGAATACTGCTATGGCAAGTCTGGTAATAAAGCTGAAGAAAACCCTGAGCGAAGCCCTCCCACCATCACCAAGGAAACCACCACCAAACTATGATCTTGTGCATAGCAAGGTCACACTGCAAGCTTTGGGACTGACCTTGGGGGATCAGATATTGGTAGGAGGTGTCAAGGTAAACTTCATTTCATTAATTGTTCTTTGGTGATAACATAGAAATATCTGAAGAGAAAAATACCTGCTGCTCATGAGTTATTTGAAAATGTAGTGCAGTGGGTAGGTAGATTGTATAAAGAAGGAAGTCAGGCTTGAAAAGTCCCTTGGTAGTAAAATTTTGATCTAAAAGATGTCCCTTAGTTTCTAATTTAGTTTTCTGGATTTAGCTTATTTATGTGAGTCCACAACACCAATTTGCTGAAGGCAAACCTATTGGTTTTTTGTTTTGTTTTTTTATTAATGTAACATCACCAAGATAGATTTTAGTGTGTTATTGCTTGAAGGCAAAGTCATTGAGCTGTTGAAAGATATTTCTTAAACCAACTTTAATCATACTATAATCTTAGCTTTTAATTTATGAAATGTCTTAGCTAATAGCAAATTTATAAGACAACTAGTATAATGATCTTGATAGCTCAAAATTAGTGTCTTGTGAACTCCTTAGCTATAACTGCAACAAAGATTTTAAAAAAATATCATGAAGCTTCATGGAAGTCAAGTTTTGATAGAGAATAAAAAATGTGCGAAAATATCAAAGCATTGCTGGATTTACTGGTTTGTAAGAAATTTCATAGTAAGGCATAAAATCATCATATTGTTAGACAGTTTGATGGCTCTTGGGCGTCAGGAAAGTGAATGCTCAGGCACTTTTTTACATTTTTGAAGCCTCCCCAGATTATTTATTATCATATCAAACTAAAACCACAAAACAAAGAGGGGAAAATACTACCAGCTGATAGGTTGATGCTCTTAGTAAAGATAGTATCTATAGCATAAAAGACAAAGATCTGTTTCTCTCCTTTCTTTCTACCAATCTAACATCCTTGGCATTAATGTTATCTTTTTCCTAATAATATTTCTTATTCCCAGAGTGGTGTTCTTCGCTACTGTGGTCCAACAGAGTTTGCCTCAGGTGTATGGGCAGGTGTGGAGCTAGATGAACCAGCTGGGAAAAATAATGGCAGTGTGGGGGGATTCAGTTATTTCACATGTACAGATGGTCATGGTGAGTGTTTCAAATATGTATTGTTCAAACCAGAGCCAAAAAGTGCTTATGATAAATGAGCAAAATAGTTACTTGGTTGCATGGGATTGATCATAGTTTATACTATTCAAGATTATGCTGCAACTGTGAAGATGTGGAATGTATCAAAACAGTTCACTTCAGGCGGTTTTACTTTCAAAGTATGAATCAATCTGTTTTGAATAGCATCATTAATTTCTTTAGTGTAACCAATCTATGGAAACTTTTGAAAATTTGAAATCCATTCTCTGCTGGGAATGGACACTTTTAAAAATAAAAGATTCCGATGATGGTTAATCTTTATATTGGTTAAAGAAATCTCACATTTTACACCTGCTCTTTCAAATTTACATCAATATGTTACATTGGCTAGTATTTCCAATTTGCTCACTGAGGGCTTCCACCTAACTCCCACTCCCACTTTTTTTTTTAACTTGCCCTTTCCCACCCACAAATGCCAATTGAACTCCTTTAACACAATAAAATACATGCTATCACCAACTCAGGCTAATGCATAAAGGCTTCTCCTAAAGTTTAAGAAAGAACATACTACACTCAGTTCTTTAACTTTTTAAATAATTGTTTTTTTTTTGTTATTTCTCACCTCTAGCTCTTCCATTCTAAATTTTATAATTCACTATGTCCTTTTAATTTTAAGTTCAAGTTGATAACCCACACAATCATTGATATAATTTTTTTTTATATTACAGGCATTTTTGCCCCCATCAACAAAATCACAAAACTTGGTGCTATTCAAAGGACAAGAACACCTCCAACTACCCAGAGATATCCCAACAAAGAACTACCTTCAATTGATGTGTCACGGGTCACTGCCAAAGTTGACACAGGTAAAACGAAGGATAGAATTATTAGCTGTAATATTTTTCTTATGCTCTTTCAGATTTGTTCTCTTTCCATTGATTGTAAATATTTGAGACTGTGATTATGAGTTTTAAATATTAATTTAGTTTTGCAAATGATCATGAAATCAAATTGATTTGCTGCTGAAATTTTAAATGCAAAATTATTTATGATGAAGAGAAAATGAGTCATTTATTAATGGCGTAAGAGAGAGAACATGTGCATAAGTACCTTTTTGTGAACAACAATTCAGTGTTTACAAATGAAAAAAAGTTCATAACAATCATACCAGCTTTTTAAAAAGTTTTAAAGTTTCAATTCAGGAATCTCAGTGACTTTTTAAAGGTGTTCTGTGTATGAAGAAAACATTTTTTTTCTAACAAATCATTTTGTCCAATTAAAGGTTTAAACAAACAGTCTTCACTAGAATCTGAAATTATGGAGATAGAGGACAGGGTGGTTGTGGCAGGTCAGAGAAAAGGAACCATAAAGTTTATTGGAGAAACCCAATTTGCACCAGGTGAGTAGGTAAGGAGCTGATGCATATGCTTAAGTGACTGATGAGGAAAAGTAGAATAAAAAACAAAAAATGGCAACAGAAACAAAGTGGTGTAAGGGATTGTGAAAGATAAAAAGGAGAAGTCCAGAATGATATGAAAGGGATTGGAGACAAAGACTCTGATTTAATTTGTTGGTGGAAAATTTAAGGATGTGATACACAATTAAATCCATTATTTTAAGCTCAAACTAACTTTGTGCAGGTTTTTGTTAAGAGGTGTGAGGCGATTAGATTTAACTCATTTGAGAAAGCCTATAAATAGGTTAATTAAAAAAAAAATATGGATTTAGCTGAAATCGTTCATTCAGCCGCTCACAGTGGCTCTATTTTCTGTGACTCATGCAATAGAGCCATAGAGCTGCTGACAGCAGCTCTGCAAAATAGGAAAAGAAAGATAATCCTACGAAACCAAAAGAAGAACATAGATACTTTCAGTTAACACTTTATTTCTGGAAATCAAATCGCTATATGTGTTTGCACATCTTAACAATGTCAGAACAGTGAGAAATTTGATGTCGAACATGTAACACAGCTTTTTTTCTTTTTTTTTTTTCACTTTTTTTTTGTTGAGCAGAATCATTGAAACCAATATCGAATTTAAAACTGTTAATAAATGTGTCTTTTGTCCTTTTTAAACAAATGAGTTTTAAACCTAATTAGCTCTGTTATTTTTTTTTCAAGGGATCACTTTGTTTTGCTTTTTCAGGGCAATGGTATGGGGTGGAGTTGGACAAGCCTGTTGGCAAGAATGATGGCTCCGTAAATGGAATCCACTATTTTAGTTGCAAACCAAAACATGGGGTGTTTGCCCCTTTGACTCGTATTCAGAAGTAAGTGTCGATATTTCCTTACAAAATATTGATCAGTTGATGTGTAAAAATAAAATAATGATCCACTTGCGTCTTGCATATATTTATATTTTTTTTGTCTTCCAATTTTCAATGGATATTTTAATCTCCTAGGTACAGAATTTTTAGCTGGCAACATCAACTCATCTTTTCATTTGCAAAAGCAGCAAAAAATTTCACAAGAATTTTTCATGTACTCTGGAACCTTTCCGAAACACTTATGCCTGAAGTGTCAAATTTTAAGTTACCTATTTTTTTCCTCCTTTTACCAAGTTTTTACATTGCAAATAGACATATACTTTATGGATTTTTTGTGTGTGTAAAAACAGGGAAAAAAATGTTGCATCTATTATTATTTGATCAATGAAGAGAATTTTAACCATCATAATGTTTATCATCCAGTTTTTCAATTGTACTCGGTGTTTCAGTTACTTTTAACTAAGTATTTAGGTAGAGCAATTGAACTCTTTTTTAAACCAGACTGGGTGACAAAAAGTTCAGCTCTAATGAATCTCTAGATACCATCAGCTGGGGAGCAGTGTCTGAAAAGGTGGATAGAAGAAAATCTACACCGAGTAAGTTACCTTTTCTCACATCTTTTTATGAGAAAATAATATAGAACATGCGGTAAAAAAATGTATCTTTTAACTTGTTTATGAAAGTAAAACTATCAGATTGGATTTTGAAACTTATCTTCTTAGCCTGTAAGAAGCCTATACCTCAGAAGTGGAAATAAAAAGTCATCCAAATCTTTGGAGTAAAAACCATATTAAACATGGCGAACCATATATTGTTTTTCAATGTCTTTTCAGCTTTGAACACTTGTTAATCTGCATTTAGTTTTAAGTTAGCTTGTCATTTTATACAATGCGCTGCTGCCTCGAAAGGGTTGTATATAGTACCAAAGCTTGAAGATACTTTGATTGCTCACTGACCATCTAGGAGATGGAAGGTATCAGTTGCCTTTTTTTAAATAAAACTTTCACCGTCACCTTGTGATTAACACCTAAAAGCTAGCTTGCAATATAAAAGTTTGTAATTTTGAAAAAATTTGGTTTAAATGTGTGATGCAGCTTGACCTCTGCAGAGTTATTTCAGACCATTTAGTGTAATTCCTGTGGGACAAGGAAAAGTAAGATTTATTTCACAAGTTTGTTCTTTAGTATTAAAGACACATACTGATGTTGGCTTAGTGTAAAGAATACTACAAAACTTTTAAAAATTTGTTAACACTGAACAGTGGAGAGAACTTCTTTTTGTGTCATTTCCAAAGGACATTAATTTTTTTTCTTACTTTATAATATCTTGGAAAAGATATAGATAGCTCTATGAGTGTAAACAAAATGAATAAATTGGATAAATTTTGTTATTTTATCAGATCGGCTGCGTCCCTCAGTGACCCCAACCAGGCCTCCAGTCCAAAGCCTGTCACGCACACCAGGCAGAAGTTCATCTCAGATTTTGGAGCCAGGGACCACAGTCTTGTGCAATAATGAGCTAGGTGAGTGCTTTCCTTGTTTTTTATTCATCTTTCATCATTGGACCAAATTTGATGAAACTAAAACATAACATGTTTGTCAAAAAATGGACTTATACATAGAGACATCTTCATAGTAAGAATTTTATAATTAGTCACTAAACACCTCAAAGCACCTAAATCAAACAAACCTAACACTAATTGGTACTCATCCTAAAGTTCTTTTTATCCAATAAAATATTTAACTTCATTATCATCTTTCATTGGTCAAATAACTCTAGCAGCTATAAAATACAAATGAAAGTCTCTATTTCTCATTTTGCACAGATCGTTTATTAAAATATTATCAAAAATAATTTTTAACGTCTTTTAGTATTTATCCTCTGGACAATTTCTTTCATGATCAAGACACTTTTGTCAAATAGTGTGCACACCATAGAGCACAATAAGACTTAACCTATGGAAGACTTAGTCCTCATTGCTGTCGATCTTTCCCTCAGATTCTGTGCTTTACTGTACATACTCATTACTATCTGTAAGCTTCCATTTACCCATTTTGCCATCACTTAAAAAGGATCTTTGTTCTGAATACCATTTATTGTTTGTCTTCAAAGCACCATGCATTATTCATTAAAATCTATAATAATGGACCTTGCAATTTCAGATCAACATTAAAATGGGTAAGGCTATTCAGTAAAAGGCAGTCAACTTGATTAGAATCATTTAGCCAATATATTTAATTTAATGAACTATAATGGTGAACATTTAAAAATAAAACAGTCCTACTCATGTTGCTTACTGCCAGTAGTGCTTCAAAATGTATAAAAATATCTGTCAAAAAAATATTACAATTTACCATCAAGAAACACCTTTATTAAAAACAAAACTCCAGAATTATATTTGCAATATGGCATGGTTATTTGCATTATGTCTTTGCTCCTTGTTAAATAGTGCATACATCCAGATTTGTTGCTATATGCCATATCTGAAAGTCATTTTTCCAAACTTTTATCATCTTGCAGATAAGACTTCCTTTTTGCTAATTCCTTTTCTTATATTTTTGTACCTAAATTTTTTTTCCATATTTTCTCTTATTTAAACAATATAATACCTACAATATATAAGTAACATGTATAATTTTTCATTTCTTTGCCAGCCTTAACACTTACGGGTACAAATAACTGATATTATTAACCAAGGCCTTTTTTTGTACATGTATTTCTCAATTTTTTTCCCCTTCACAAGTTTTAAATTGAATCACTGGTTTAGTGAATTGATCTGTGTCATCCCATCAAACAAATGAACACATCTTCCTTTCCCTGTATTCCCTCACCTCTTGATTTTTTTGCATGAGGTGTTTGGAATGACAAACTTCCAGCTATTAATTTTAGATTATTGTGTTAAAAGTGCATTCCTAATTTGCTTTTGGCTTTCTGGCCAAAACTAAATTATGGAGACAGAAGTTTGGTCTCAGTTATGTCCAGGAAAGTACTTATGTTCTTTCATGTATGACTAACTTCTATTAGAAATTGGAATGTTAATATACAGTGCCTCTACAGTTGTGCCTCTTGAATCCACTATTCAATGTGTCAGCTTTGTGTTTAAGCGTTTATCATTTCCTCTCCACTTGATTGAATGGATCATATTCTACTATCAATTCTATGACTTTTGTCTCTCCTTTTTGTTAATCCAATTATACTCTGTTGAGCTTTCATAATGTTCAAGCATGTTAGCTATGCATCACATTTTTTATTCTTTAGCAAAAATCCTTCCATTTCAAACTATTATGCACAGTTATCTCCTCAGATTAACACATCAACTTTGTTTACTTTCTTTTTCAATTTTGGAAGAGTTTCAACATGAAAGATTTCCACTGGAGGGGAAAAAAAAAACGTCCTGCTTTGTCAATTAAGACCATTCAGAAATTTCCTCTCCTCCTCTCCTTTTACTCATCTTAAAAAATCTTGTTATGGTCTGTGTTGAATTTTGTTGAAATTGATTTTACATCAGCAACACCTATCACCTTTCTGTTGGTTACTGTGTGCAGGCTGTGATATAATATGTAATTAGTTTAATAAGTTTGCATTTTTGCGTTTGTTGGCACCACAAACCTCTTACTTGTGGTGATCAAAACTTTAGAAAAGGACCATTTTTCTCATTGTTTACTCGACACAAAAGTCAAAATGTATACGTATACCTGATCTGTTACTTAAACTGAGGAAATGTCTATTGGTTTGTTGTTGTTTTTTTGTTGTTTTTTTAATAATTCATGGTTAATTCTGATTAATACCTATTAAGGCTTGAAAAACTGTATTATGCTTTTGAAATTTGAGTTCTTCCCTTTATTTGAAAACAGCTTTTAGATTTTTCTATTTGTGAACTATAAGCTCTAGACATTTATTTCGATTTTGAAGCCGTAATGAAAGAAGCAATTGTCAAAAAATCTCAAGTCAAGCTATTAGTTTTGTTGAGCACAGTGAAGTTTGTTTTATACACTGTATGATTAAATTTACAATTGGCACTTGTGTGCTTCTCAGTAAATGACAGTATTAAATTTGATGTCTCAAATTCACAATGTTTACTTGCGCTAGAGCGGGCTTTTGATTCAAAATTCACAGCTTGTTAACTCCCCTGCAATCATAATCATTGATGTCAAGCCATCAGTTGATACTTTTTTCCTCTATATTTTTCATCTCTTGATTTACACATAGGCCTAACATTAAAATTTAAGGAAGTAAATTATGTATGAAAGTATGTATTCTTATATCTGTGTTTGTGCAAATGAAGACAAACCAAGACTGTTCCCATCCTTGCAATATATAAATGAAATTTAACTAAGGATAAATTCAAAGCTGTAATATATTGAATTAGATCAGATATGCAATGCAGTCCATGTTGTAGCAAGGAGCACATTAGTTGATGTGGCCATCCTTTATCTGCTAAAATCTTTTTGTACATTCTGAATCCTTTCAAAAGTTCTTTCAATGTTTTATGTGTTTGCTTAAATTATTATATACCATAAGACATATGTGTTTGTTTTTTTAAAGAATTAGGATTTTTGCTGAAAATTTAAAACAAATGAAATCTAATTAAGAAAAAAATAGGAAAAAGATAAATTTTGGTTACCTTTTTTTCATGATGATGACGATTATGACAATAATAATAATAATAATAATAATAATAATAATAATAATAATAATAATAATAATAATAATTAGAAGAAGAAGAAGAAGAAGAAGAAGATGAAAAAGAAGAAATATGATATAATAATAATAATAATAATAATAATAATAATAATAATAATAATAATAATAAGCAATGCTAACACATTTAATGACCCTTTAATGTTATAAACTGCAAGTACATGAAGCTAGTTTAAGTAAAATTCATATTTCTCCTGAACATAAAAGAAGAACTTTGCATAAACAAATACATGAAAACATCCCAAGCATACACAGGTTAATGTCTGTCAAAAAGAGGATGGAAGACAAGTGAAACAAAGGGGCAATAGATGCCGTCAACTAAAAGGATAGAAGTTAATCATGGAAGTAAAAGTTTTGGAAAAAAGCATTTAGATATTGGATGAAAAATTTTAATAAACCCTTCATAAAGAAAAGGCTGTAATGATTTGCCAATTCTTCTCTTAAGAGACAAACTAAGATTGAAGTGGAACACCGTATGTATGATGATGAAAGAAAATGTTTTAAACTTATGACAAGCAATTTATAAACCTACTCTCATTAAACTCTTAACTATTTGGGTAAAATTTAATTACTTTCAGTAGATGAATAAGGAAAGGGCAAATTTTTTTTGTGTTTATGCCCTGAAAGAGTTGTACCCAAAGAAAAATTTTTCTTCAAAATATTTTATTGGACCTGAGCCTAAGAAAAGTCTCAGTAATATTTTTGTAAAACAGAAATAATAATTTTAATTTCTTCCTGTTATCACTAGGAACCATCCGCTACATTGGGCAGGCTGATTTCGCTGAGGGAACCTGGTTGGGTGTTGAGCTACGCAAGCCTAAGGGCAAGAATGATGGAAGTGTAGGTGGCCGGCGTTACTTTTCCTGCCCTCCTGACTGTGGTCTGATGGTGAAACCAAGCCGTGTCACAGTGAGAGGCATCAACGGTGCCAGGATACTCGCTGAGCAGACAGCCCACCTAGCAATTGCTCAGAACATTGCCCGTGCTACAGGTGGCAGCAATAGCAGCATTAATAGAGAAAGCACTGGTCATGAACTTGTTACAAATGACATTCATAATGGAAATAGAAATGGACATTCTCAAAATCTTCACAGATCTTCATGGAGCA
This sequence comes from Elysia crispata, assembly GCA_033675545.1. NCBI lineage: Eukaryota > Metazoa > Mollusca > Gastropoda > Plakobranchidae > Elysia > Elysia crispata. The sequence continues at coordinate 190,773 of JAWDGP010006457.1, forward strand.
GGTCCAGCAGTCGAGAAGGCTCTGTGAATAATGGGGACAATTTAGGTCACTAACCAAAGTTCATACAAATACTGAAAAGACCATTAAGCTTCATCAATTATATATGGATGACTGAAGAAAGACAAGGGCATTATTTTCTGGGTTGGTCATCAGTGTAGTTGGGAATGTATCTTCAGAAGAATTTTTTATTACATATGTTTGGTAGTAAAATATGCACACTTAAGTAGACATACAATACAAAGAGAAGTTGACATTATTTGGTGAATAATAAAAGAAACTAAAGGAAAATATTCAAAACTACCCTAAAAAACTGAAAGAATGTCCTCTGTTAATATATGCGCTGAATATTTTCCTGTAACTGCTCCTTTGATAGAGTGTGTTCTAGTCGTATCTTATTTATGGATTAGCACGAGGATCTGAAAAATGTTTTTTGTTTTCCCTGAAAGCTTTTGACCTTTTTTATGCATAAGTGTAATAACCCCTAAATGTTATGCATACTTTATTGTCTTGTAAAAAAGATAATTGAGTGATACTGAGAGATATTAGGACCCATAAACATCTACTACCAATATTGCAGCGGGCAGCCCTTAGCCTCAAGCTGGCTACTTTCACAACTTGCCTTTCAATGTAATACAAGGCAAAATCACATCAACAATTAAAAAAAATTTTTTTTTTACTTCTATTTGCAGGCACAACTGATAATTTTTTTTCTTAATCAAACAAGAACCATTTATTTAAACCTATAAGATCGTTATTTCAATCTTTTGCTAGCTACATGGATAGGTGTCTTTTCCCTGGATTATCCGATCCCCAGCAATGCTCCAGAACTAACTGTTTGATCATAGACTGGACCATCTGTTTTTTTTCCAGGTGAAAAAAAAAAAGAGAACAGAACAGAAGCAAAACAATGGAAGGCAACGAGTTTGAGTGTGGTTTAAAAAATCTAAAGTCTCATCGTGTCATATCAGATTTAGAGTAAATAACTTAAGTGAATAATCACTTCGCCTAGCATTGTACTGGTCTATTTGCTTCGAAAACACTTTGAGTTTAGAGGGAGATCACTGTTTTAAGTGATGTTTGTTGGTTTTTATGTGTACCTTGTACATCATTTGTTTCTGCATGCATGTTACTTACAATTTTTGAAAGATTGACAATGGGCATGGGAATGGATGGGCACTCACAAAGACATGAATTTTACCTGTAGAGACCCTGTTTTCAAGGGAATACTCACTAGCTTACAGTTAGTTCCCTTTATTGAACTTTATATAAGGAAAGACAGATATACCCAATATGAAGAATTTGTTTGGAGCTAGGTGAATATAATTCTCATATATTTATTGTAATGGTTATGAAAAAGTTATATTTGAAAGTTAATGTGTTGGAATTTGATCGAAATATTAGGTGAAGTTGACTTCAAGGCATGGATTTTTATGTACGGCTTACATGTTTAGATAATTTTAAGATCTCTTGCTTTGTTGTTACAAGATACTAGTATCAGTTCATCCAAATCTGTTATTTATGTCAATACTATATTCTGCTTTGAATTCATATGAGAAATTCTAATTCATTTAGTTTCAAGGATTAAATATCATTTAATAAGCAGGTTACATTTGATATTGGTCACAGTTTTACCTAAAAATTTATGCAATGGTATTGCACTTTCGATATATGTATTTTGCACTTTTGTGTGGCTACATACACTTGGAATCTTTTACTCTGATTAATAATATTTTTTGTGTTGTTTTTTTTTTATGAAGTAATGCATGATAGTTTATCTCCTACCAATCACAAAAAAAATGTCGTATCAAAACGGAAATTCAATGGATGTTGAAAATGAATATATCACTTTTCGCAAAGAATGTTCAATTAGGACTCTTCATGCAGAAAGTGCTCAAAGTTGTCTTTAAGCTCTCTCTGTTAGTAGTGCTCGAATTGTATTAAAAATGAAGTTTATAGATGTATTGTGTGTCAAAATGTTTAAAATGAGTTTGCTTTAAGTGTTAACAATGCTGAAAAGGAATATCTTATAATTTTTACCTTGACTGTGTTCAAGAAGCAAGATATTGGAGAAATAGGTTATGGATATCCAATATAGGTTAATGTATTATATGCAGCTTTTCTCTTTTGTTAGGGAAGAGAATTTTCCGTAAATTGACGGAATTCCGATATTTTGGAAATTCACGTGATCCTCCATAAATCATGTCCTTGTGCTAGACTGAATCTTTTATCCGTATGGTTGAATGTCTATAAAATTTTATGGAAAAAGAAATGGTGAAAATATAATTCTACGACCATTACAATATTTTTGTGTTATCATGTATCAACCTGTGCGAAAGTATAAAATAGGCGGTATAATATACCGACACTGTGTGATTTTTATTATTCTTATTTATATTTTAATTCCAATATCGAGATTTGCATCGTAGTTGAAACCATCCAAAATACTGATGCCCTCGAGTTGTTTACTTGTTCCCTTCATTTTTCAAAACCAGAACTTGCTATTATTTCCAACAAAGAATTATTTTTATTTCTTCATCTGATAATAATTGATATGACTCGACAATTTTTTTTCAGTCAAGATACATTACCTATATCAAGTAGATTATTAAGATCATCGGAAAATCCTAAGTAGAGCTAGATTTAGAGTAAATCTAGATCTTATTATCGAAATCGGCCATGACATGACATGAGAATATAGTAAGTGATTTTCATTTCAAAGTAGATAATTATAAATCAAGATCCAGATCTAAATGTCTGATTGTTATTTTTTGTTTCACATGGCCAGGTGGAACCTAGTAAGAAGTTTTAGACCTAAACAATATTGATCATGTTCAACTCAAATGTCTTAAGAAAAGATAAAGATAAGGAGAGCAGTTCTCAATATGTAAGCTACAATATAGGCCTTTATGTGTACTGCGACGAATAAAACTTTATGGTGCTCAACTGATTCAGTAAAATACAGAGAGCAGTAAATTTGGAGAAACAGCTGTAAATGGGCTACAGGTCATTCAACCTCATAATTGAGCACAGAAAAAAAAATGCTTCTCAATCATGTTTGCAATCACATTTGTTTAATTGAAAGGTGGGGGGAGGGGGGACGTTTAATGCTCCTGCCAAGGTTATTCGCATTGACCAATTTAAAAAAGTTCAGTAAAAAAAATTGTGTCCAGTATTTATTATCTTCTTTTCATTTAAATAAAACTCATGTGCTTTTGTCTGTAACTTTTGAGGAACATGTAAAAAGTAATTGATATTTTATTGCTTGTTCTCAAACATTATTTTTAAAATTGATTCAACAAAATAGATTCTATGCTGCTGCAGTTTTAAAATACATACTGCTGAAATATTAATCATTTTATGATTTTAAAAAAAAATGTGTGTCTTTTTCATCCAAATTTTATCACGTATGCTCAACGACCCACAAATGGTTCAATTTTCATGTCCTTATTATTGCCCTGAAAGGAAATACATTTATTCATTCTTTCTCTTGTCACTTTGCTTTGTTCATTAGTTTGAATATATTAGACTGCATGATGAGGATTGTTTTTTTTCTTCTTGGGCTGCTTGGACATGAGACTGATTTTTGCATTTCTTCAGTCATCTTTTGTATAATATTTCAGACTTTTTAGTCTTTATAGGTTACTACTCAATCTGCTTATGCCAAGGTTTCTTTTAATTCCATGCTCACTCCTTACTTTTGCAATTTTTGCACTATGGCTTCATTGCCATACTTTACTAGTCAACCATTATGACTTTTGTTCAGCTTGTGTAATATTGTAGCAATAACTAAAATAATACATTTTTTCAGTTTCTTGTCCAAATTAAAAAAATATCAAATATTGGCCTTGTCCATATAACATTGCATCGAATATTATGATTATCATCAATAAAGTTTGTAAATGAAATCAGCAAGAAACTTTCCAAATAGGATTTGTGAGGAAGATTTGAAATTAAATCTTTGTTTTTTTTTCCCCTATGCCTTCATCCCTAACTAGTACTAACTAGTGAACCTATCTAGACAATCTCCTGGGGTAGGGAGACCAACTATGGCTCACAGAGGGGCTATTGAAAGGTGTGCCCTAAGGGTACATGGTGGTAGTCCTGAACTACCATGGTACCAAGTAGAACAGGTCAGGATGGGCCGAAAGATCCACAGTGGTCCGCAGAGGAATGAAAATCTCTGCAGATCTCCAATCCCCACCTAGTTCAACACCTGCGCCACTTTAAGCAAATGGCCAGCATTTGGAAGTTTTGATTATTACGACACTTCAAATAAAGAAGTTTTCTAAGATGCATGGCTCGAACACAAGATCAATTCAGTGGGAACTATGTAGACATAGCTGGACAGTTCAAGTCTCATCCATTGCAGAACATGTACCAATGCGCATGCAGCTCAGACCATTGTGCCTTCGTCAAACATCTTTGATCTTTGGATCATGCAGTTATTTGATCCTTATAAAATTGCATTTTGAACATGTCTATCACTAGAATGTGGGATTGTTTTAAGATGAATGTCATGAATATTAAAAATGATTCTCTAGAGGTATTAACGTTCTGAACACATCCTTTTCTTCATAACCTGATTATCTCTTTTTTGAGAATGAATGAATCTTACAAAAAGTTTGACTTTAGCAGATTCATGCTTTCACTCATTCCTCGGATGACAATGTTACATGAGTCTGATTATAAATGAACTTACTCATTCCAGCAACTGTGACTGTAGTTGAAAAGTCTTATGATATTCTGTGTCATATATTTCTATCATGTACCTTTCTGAGCATGGTAAGTACCTTAGACCTCAGTCTAAGGTTCCATGACACATCGTCTTTGATAGTGTTGGGATAAAATACTCCTTTTTATAATTGCCAAGAGGTATTATTGAGGACTACCAGGAGTTTTAATATCACACGGATAAAATCATTGGTCTTTCAAGAAGTACTAAGTACACGCCTGTAGCCTTTCCTCTTGAATGTCTGGACTCTCTTAATAGTCTCTACCGTCATATCCCAGCTCTTGAAACAACCTACAGTGCAGTTTTAGCTTTGTTTTTAAATATTGTCCTTAGTCTTTGAAATCTTGTAAGGTTTTGCAATGACAGAAGATGCATTTTGCTATCCTGATATTGATTTCAGTAGTGGAGCTGCCGTCTTTGGCAAAAGTGATGTCAAGATATTTAAAAGTGTCCACCTCTTGCAATTATGTCAGCTCATGTAAGCCTGAGCAGGTTGCTCTCAAAATGATCATGATTTTCATTTTTTTTCTGATGTTCTCCATACCATAAGTTGATCTGCTGCATTATTTTGTTCAAATGAAATTGAGATCTTGCAACTCTGTGACAACCATCAAATAAGTGAAAACTATTAAAGTAACCTTAGTTATTTATCCATATCCTCAATATATAAATATAATAAAGAAACAAGCATGATTTTTTTTCTCTTGATCTTATTGCAGGCATGTATACAAATATATGCTTTAAATACTTTTTAAGTTAAATTTAGCAGTTGTCTCAAATTACTTATATATATTTTTCCTTTTAGTTTTATTGGTTATGTTCTCTATGCTTCATCAAAAAGAAAAATTATTACCTATTTTCTTATGAGCACTGATAATATAATTTGACTAATATGGACTATTTTCTTTGGCTTTTTTTGTAATATGATATAAACAAAATTTACTTTAAGATTGTTTCAAAAAGTATAGAATCAGTTTTAAACTCACCATCATCTTTATAAACATGATAAAAATATTTTGACTTCTTCTTTTCAAACGTCTACTTTTATACAGATTTTATTTCTTTAAAAAAGGAAAAAAAAGAGCAGAGTTCATGACTGCTCATTGCTCCTATTGCGTATATGTTTGAGTCTTCAAATTGATCAACTTATATTTATGAGACCTGTCAATATATGTTATGCTGACAAATTTGAAAGGATTTACCTCTCCATGAATTCTTCTGATATCCGCCCACCTTTTTCATATGTATGCAATGAAATAAACCTGATATTGATGAAAATATCTGCTATTTGCTAAATTTTATTTAACTCTCAATGTGTGTTAAGGATGGAGGGTTTCAAAGTTAAATAGCATTCTAAGAGTTAGATTTTCAGATGAAATTGTAGAAGTGAAAAATTAATGACTTTCCAAGTGAGGAGTTTGCAGCAACTTTTCTGCACAAAGAAGTTTGTCTCGCCTGAAATATGTATATTTATATTCTTTTTTCCTGCATCCTAATATATTACTTAGGACTGAATTCTTTTCTGCTTTTCCAAATTTAGAAAATGCAGACAGTATTAAAATTGTAGAAAGCAAACTTGTTCAAGACATAAATAGCGCTTAATTGTGAAATTTATAAAGTCATTTGTAGCAAAAAATATTAAAGTATGAAAGGAGACATAAGCACGCTAAACATGAACCATGGATTTACAAAGCAAAGTGTATGTACATTAAACTTAAACTTATTTTTTTGTAAGTAACATCGTAACTAGCCCACACAATAGTTTAGTTTATATTTATTCACCCTTTTGTTCTGATGGGATATTTTAACATTAATGTGCACTGATCAGGTGAGATGAAAAAACAAAATGTCATTTCAAAGCAAGGAAGAAAAATAATACTGGTAATCACAGTAAGACATATTTTTATCAGATTTTTTTAAATGCTATAGGAGCATCCTAAAAGGGGAATTTTTTTCATACAAAGATTTGGCATTAGATTTTAACTGATATGAAATAATTAGATTTTGTGAGAGCAATGCAAGAAACTAGTCAACATGAGTTCTTGAGCTGCAAAAAACATGAATTTGCAGGGTAAGAGCAATTTAAAAAAAAAATTAAAAGAGAATAATCCAGAAGAAGAGTAAAAAGACTGCTGCCTTTTTATTTTGTTTGGAAATTCTAGAATTCCTGAAAGGTACAGAAAAAGCAAAGATCTTTCTTATTTTGAGATCACTCATAGGCACTCACTCTTAATATGATGTAAATAAAATAAAGCTGAGTACTAGAAATTTCATTTATAATGCAAAAAAAAAAAAATAAAAAAAAAAGAATAACAATTTTATCATCCCCAAATACTACATTTTATAAAATCATTGTGTGCTTCTTTTTGTTTTTTATCTCAAAGAAATAAAAACAACATAAAATGAAACACAAACAACTCCTTAAGTCTTTACAGAATCACATGGAACAAAATGTTTGAAATGTAACTTAAAATATGTTGCGCTCTTATAGAATGTGAGTATTAATTGTCCTTGTAATCAAATAATCGGGCATGAAATAAGAAATTCACTGAATTAAATCAAAACAAATATGTTGATAAAAGATCAAATTTTTAATAGCTAATATGCTTCTATTTGAGAATTATGTCATAAATTATTTAAACTCAAAAACAGAACATGATTTTGTGAGGGATGATGAAGGCCATACAGATTCTTTAAAACATTAAAAGTCAACATAGTTATTTAAAAATCTCTCTAGAGGTAAGTAAAAAGTAAACTTGCCCACTTAAATAAAAATGTAACTTTAATACACCTTTTAAATTTACTCATATAATATTAAAACTCCTGTTTTTTTCTCCAGGGGAGAAATTTATCATCTGATTTATGCACTTGAAAATGAAAGCAAGCTTTGTCAAAGATTCATCTGTAATTGAATACCATTTGCACATCAGTTTTTTGTTTTTTTTTAAATAAAGCTCTGGTTTCATTTGTTCCTATTCAAATACAGACTCATAAACTCTGAAATAAAAGTCTTTCAGGATATCCTTCCTAAAGATTGTTGTTGTATATTAGCAAGAGAGTGAAGTTTCTGATATTGCAGAGAATGTTAATCTACCTGCTTCAACAATATGAGATACCTTGCCTAAGGCACTTGCTAATCTTAGTTGTGTATTTGAGAATTTATTATGAGAGGACCAATTTCTAAAAGTCAATACTGGATGCAAATCAACAAGGAAACAGTGCCTTTGATTATCAAGGTTTATGTAAATTTCAAGGTTCTTTGATATAAATATCCCTTAAGTTTCTTGGAGAATCTTATTTCTTTTCTATCAGGACTAGTACCGATTTATTTGAAAAACATTTGGGATCCTGGAAGCAGGCTACACAATCATGTTTGTCAAACAGATGTAACAAATTTTATAAACATTCTATTGTTTCATCTAAAATTTAATCACTGAACTTTTTATCCCTGTAATTGTCTTTCATCATAATTCATTGTAATATTTCCATGAGAATTTTACCATGATGAAATTGATTACAGGACAACTTTAAACACAAAAATTGTCAAGTTAAAATCTGAATTAAATCATTTTTTGTTTAATCATTTTCGTCGTAAAATTTAATACATTAGGACAAAAGATTTCTTAAAGTTTTAAATTAATTTGATTTGTTTGATTCAGCAACCCCAGTTTAAAATTTAAATGATTTCAGGCCTTTGTCAGTTTTTGGGTCTCCATGAGGCTAGCCTCTATTAGGCAGAACAAAAATAATAGTGGTATTCATCCAAATCTCAAATGGTGGAGCCGAAGATTGAACAGATGTCCATGTAAAACTAGAGAGATAAGTAAATTTCAGGTCACTGATACACCAACAATTTTTTTCTTCTCTGGCCTGATTGAGTGAATATTTGTCTGTTCAGGCTTTGATTGAGTTGTGGTGACTGCATGATCTCTCTCACCAAGCAGTTTTGCAACAGATTACTTAATGCTTGCCTCAACCAGCAAGAAGTTCCAGCTCAAAGCTCAAGCCAATATGTACATGTAATTTAAAGTTACAATATAAGATATATTTCATAGCTTGCCCACTGGCACGAAGTTCAAATTTTTTATGGTGCCTTAAGCATCACCCCAAGCAATTTAGAAAACAACAAAAATGATTAAAATGCTGACTGTTGCATATTTTATAGAAGATTGCTCTTGGGCTTCTATCTATTTATCATTGATAGGATTATCACAATATCAGGAACAGTTTTATCACAGCTTCACCAAAAAAAAAAATTTTTGTAATGCAGAAACTGCAAAGATAAATGATAAGTTAAAATAATCTTATTAATGAACAATACTATTTGAGTGGAAAGTGACATTGAAAAATTTGTTATATTATAATTGAACTTACTTTAAAACCTGTTTTAAAACTCAATTTTTAAAAAAATCTTTTCGCAAATGTCTTTGGGGTCTTAAAAGAATGTTAAGGTATAATTAAGAAACATGTACGATTTTCTTTTAAATTTCAAACCATCCCATTATTGACGTGTTCAGCTACAATATCAGAGAGTCGGGGCTTGTCCACTGTTCCATCTGGTTTTGTGGGGAATTTGTCAAAGAAAAGAACGGCCTTGGGCCTGATGAGAAACTCTTTGCCTGGTACCACATGTGACAAAACTAGCTGTATGACCTCTTCCTTGGACAGGGATGCGCCTGGGTGTCTGGAAACAACAGATGAGGATCTTAACTTTTTAAGAACAAAGAAAAGTTTATCTCACAACTAATGAAAATACATGTATTAAGAGTTCGACTCATTGGAAAGTCTTGGAAAAAAATTTCACCTGCTGGTATTAGACATTTCAAATCGGATTTCAAACACAATTTGTATGAACTGCATTATTTGTTAATGGTTTATATCAGTAATTTAGTATATGACTCCTAACTGGTAAAAATGAAAAGCCTTCATTAAGTTGCAGAAATATGCTATACATCTTGGGTTTTTTTTATATTTTCATGCCACTTAACTGCAATGTGAGCTGTCAGTGTCATAAGTGCGTTGGAGACATAAGTAAAGGAAAAATTTGACATGAGCAACGTAAACAAAGTAAAGCAAGATCTTACTTTATGATGCAGATACCGATGGCATGAAACAAAACCACGTCGGAGAAAGGCACACTGATGACCTTCTTGATCGCAGGGTGAGGGGCCACCACAGCGTCCAGCCAGCAAGGGAAGAGCATGTACTGGCCGTGCAGAATGATGACGTCGATACGGCCCCCGGAGAAGACATGGCCGTTACTTGGGAAGTGTCAGATATAAAAGTACGAATAACTGATGCAGTGTCATATTAGTTAATAGTTCCTAAAGAAGCATCTCCAATATTCAAAATTTTGCTGCATTAAGACTTTCGAAAATTGATAGGTTAAAGTAAAGATAGTTTAGATAGTTCGGTGGGTTTTTTTTTTTACTGTGTGAAAATGAATAAGCTATGTCCTTTTTTTTCTTAATAATTTGAGAGGTCACGATAACTAAACATGTGCTTCACTGCCAATCCCAAGCTGCTAACGATTCATATTTGTTAAGAGCAAGATTGACTAGTTGAATATCTTCTTTGAAGATTCTGACATAATAAATAATTTAGCTCATGGATAGGCTGATACCTAAGTAACATAAAATGTACACAAAATTCCTCGATTGTTTGCTTTATTTTGAAACGCTCTTTAAAAATAACATAACTGTTTCATCAATTAGTCCTATATTACATATTTCGTCCCTCAAAACACGTACTAGCGTAACCCACATTTTTTTACTTTTGCAGGAGAAAGGTTTGAAGTTTTGGCCATTTTTCATCATGTCACTGTAAAGTCAATAATTGAAGGGCGAATTTAATTTTTTTTTTTTTTACTTAAATTGAGAAGCGCATCCTTTTTACTTAGGCATATTGTGTTTTCTAAAAACCTTTTTAGTTTTTGAATAAAATGACTTTTTGTCAGATACGATAGTTCGTGTTACTCAGTTTACAATCTGGAAATGTGGCATACGCTTGTACATTGTGGGATACGCTAGTACGTGTTTTAAGCTTTTCTGATATTGTGCGTTTATGTTGAGGCTTGCGCTACGTGAAACATGTTGATATAACGCAGAAAGATACTGAAAACGTAAATTATTTACACAAGAACAATACTTTTATTAAGGTTACATCAAATTAACTGAGAAAAACACAAATAACTAGTTGTTAATTATTATTTTAAAATGAAATTATAATCAATAAATGCATTTCTTTGCCTTGTTTTTTTTTTTTAATTTGAGCATTAAGGTAAAAATAAATTTTATTTCAATCAATAATACCATTAAATCGTGGTGATATCAGATGTGAATGCAGCATTATCAATTTTTATCATATTCTAGTAGGCTATATAATAATGCCTTTACAGGAAATCATGTCACAAACCCTGTGTCAAAGTATTAAAACTTTAAATTGAAAAAAAGATGCAGGCCCTTTCGTGAACAAAAATTTATCTCTAGTCATGGGGCAAGAAGATGGAAAAAGATTTGTGCTCGTTCAGTTTAATGACAGGTGTCGAACCAGAACAAAGTGAAACCAAGTCATTGTACTTTTCTTTTGTACATTGTCCATTCCTGGATTGAGCGTTTGAACAGAATGTTCTTGTACACTTTTTGGCAGCCTCTTTAGTGACAAGGTCTTAAAGGACGTATCGAAGTGACTTGTCTTGTACAAGATTTCATCTGGTTTGGACTTGGTCACCTGCAGTTTCATGACTCTACCCCAAGCAAACGATTCCTCAGTATCTGATGCTCTGCGAGCCTCCAATATACGCAATTCTTTAGACAATGTTTTGAAATCAGGGAAGTCGTCAAAATGCATACTGTTGACAATGTAAGGCTGCTTGGGGCGTGCTAATGACACTACAGGGAAAATCTGTGATGGAACAGAGAGATCACCAGCGTTGTTCAGTGCATGGCCAATCGTACTGTGTGCAGAATCTCCTTCACTCTGTCCATGGTTGGTCTCAAAGGAGCGCAGCGAGATCTCAAGATTTTTACTGTTGATGACTGTGTACAGCATCATGGAAGGAGTGAAAGAAATTTTAATCTGGCCACTGCAACCATCGGCAAAGAGATATGCTTTTTCAATGCCCTTACTGTCATAGAATTTCAAAGCTGTGTGCACAGACGTTGATATCTCTGATGGCCCACGTTTGCTTTGTGCTTCATCCCAAAGGTAACAATGGCAGTCTTTGTTGCTAATGTTATAGAATATAAGGTTGTAGTTTGAGAGCCTTCTTTTGTAGAAAATAGAGCTCTCACGTGACATCGGTAGGTACATGACCTGCTGTATATCAAACGTAGCACAAAGAATGCTTGCATCTTCCATGGCTTTTTTCTTGGACTCATTTTTCCTTTTCTTTCTCTCCTACAAAAGTGTCAAACTTTTCTTGTAATTCCCTTTTCACCTCTTCACTACCTTGGTGGTTATTAACACACAGGGAACACTGGTCTTTTCTTGGTCGGTGTATTGATAGGTTTTTTCCATTTAATCATCCAGGTATGTTGTGAAGCTTGGTGGCTTTACTCTCGGTATCCATTCTCTGAGAAACATGGTGTATGTACATCTTGCGCTTACTCAGTTCAGCACTCAAATACTCCCTCGTTGACTTCTCTTGACAATAATGCGATTCTACTTTTGGATATAGGTCTATCTGTTCAGACATCATGTTACGAACAAGTGCATCTCTCTCTCTCTCTCTCTCTCTCTCTCTCTCTCTCTCTCTCTCTCTCTCTCTCTCTCTGTGCGTCTGATTGTCTTCCACCTCTCTTTTCCGCTTCCATTGTGCCCATTCCTGTCACTTTGTCCAGTGCCGTTCTTGCAGTTTGTTCAGATGTTCCTAAAGTGCTAAAGAAAAACACGCTGCAAACCTGAACCTGTCTTTCTTCTACTGTTAGAAAGTACTGTTTAGTATTGGCCCTTCTAGAGTCACCCTCCGTAGATTTTCTCTTTACTTTAGAGCATGTCACATGTCATGTCTCACTAGAAATTCTCTTTGAAGTCTTAGGTCTCCAAGTGCATGGTCGAATCAAAGATAGTCTGTCTTTGTTGATCAGTTATTGTTAAACACTGTCTTTTCTGCTTTTCACACGTGTCTCCTCTGCATCTTGCTTCCATATGTTTTGGTGGCACAGTCTTTTTGGTTTTCCAGCTTATGTATTCTTGTCCTAGGCCCCTCTTTGCCTTTGCCTCTTTCTGTTTATTTGACTTCACTTTCTTAGCTCTGATCACTTCTTATTCGCTACCTTCAACCGTGTAATTCTCAGGTTGGTCCATATTCAGATAAATTTCCTCACTGACGATAGAGATAGGTTTTACTGCGTCCTTTATCTTTGACCTCTTTACTGTCTTTCTTTTCTTTTTTCCGTGTTGATCTCACGAAATAACATCTTCAACCATATGGTCATAACATAGAAGTATCTCGTACTCCGTACACGCAGCAAAGACTTCCTGTTTGCATCTTCTTACTTCACGTTCTCCAGGAGTATAATCGGGGTCACCATCAGAATCACTGATCGTCATATCGACACTCATGTCATCACTGTCTACATCACCGATCTCCGGGTCAGCTTCATTTTGAGATTTGTCTTTTTCTGAAGTGTCCTCGATAGCAGTAGTTTTTGTAGTTCTTTTGTGGACCCGATGCTGCTTTAGCACAACCAATTTCAAAACATGTGTAGCAAAGCAGCTGTGTTTCTAGCAGTAAGAAAACGAAACACCGTCGCAGGGGTGTCGGTTATGTTACTTTGCAATGCAAAGATAAAAAAGAAGGTGATAACTTTCAGGAGACAACACGTACTAACGTAAGCAATTATACGTTAGTGCGTGTTGTTTCTTTTTCTGACAAATGCGGTTACGCAAAAACTTTAAGCGGCTCTAGATTCGGACCTAATTATCCGATTGCTTAGCTTTTTATACAGCTAAAAGAATCGGATAAGATGAGTTGATTCCACATTGAAACCCAATTTCGGGTCCTATGTCGGTTACGCTAGTACGTGTTTTGAGGGACGATTTTCGCTGTTTTACTTATTGTATACTACACTTTGGTCTTCGTCACAAGCTCTAAGCTTACCTTTGTTCAATTCTTGCCTGATCATAACTCATGAACCAGTTGTCCTTGTTGAAGCGAGCTGCTGTTCTGTCCGGCTCGTTAGGATAACCACGGAACATGCAGGGCGACTTGACCAGAATTCTTCCCTTCTGTCCAGGTTCAACGTCTTGCCCATTGCTGTCTACCAATCGCATCTGCACTCCTGTGGGTAATATCAAAAAGAAAAACTTAGAAATTTATTAAGTCATAGATATATTGCAAAACCCGAAATTTGCCTAATTATTTTTCTAGGCTCTATCTAGCTAGCTATATACTTATCAAAATAGAGAGTTTGCAGATGAGATACGTTAAAGTTATTAATTTTCTTTGTTTGTTGTTGTTCTCATGTTACATTTAAGTAATGCTCCCCTGGTGATGGATCAACATGTTATTGGCTCCACATAATGGTGTAACTAGAGAAATCAATAAACATAAATCGGTTTTGTTAACTTCCACTATTACAATCACACCCATAAATGAAATTAAAGCCAGCTCTTTAAATTTTGCTTTGTCCTTCGATAAATCTGTAGTATGTGTGATGAGAAACTTTTTGTGGCGTAGCATAAATTGATACACAGTGTATAAAAGCCATCCTGGATATTAGATAAGGAGGGCCTACGACCATAATCTTAAAGTATCAGGGTGTTTAAAAAGCTATTTTGAACATTTTTCCACCCATATTTCAATTAATCGACAAATCGACATGCAATTGTTAAGTTATTAAAGTATCAAAGAAATATATTTCCTGGCGTGTCAAAATTTTCAGTATCCACTATGGCCATTGTAAGCAAAAAATAATACACAGGGTCTCTTTCATACCCTCTAGTTTTTCAAACGCTAAGAATAAAAATGAAACTTTCAAGAATCGTTTCCACTGCATGTCCTGAGTTTACAAAAAAAAAAAAAAAAAAAAAAAACCAACAACAAAATAAAACAAAAAAACAAACAAACAAAAAGCAAACCTCAATATCGAAACAGAAATAGATACAAATAGAAAATGCAACCTAATTAATTATTCATGGTCTTCAGTAAAAGATATGTGTTAGGAAAAGGTTTGCGAAGAAACAGTAACGGGCTATCCTCCAAACCAGTAGAGAAAATTTTAGCTATATATCTCAGGATGTTACTTCGCAATCATGTTTGAATAATTGTAAATTGGAACCGGGTATATCGGTTAAAATCCATAAATTGTGAAAATAGATTAAAAAAAATGCAAAAATAATACTTTAAACATCTTAACCGAGGAAAATTTAACTTGCTATGTAACCGTGATGGCCACAAGGTTTATAATGTATCATAGATCGCAGTGAGTGTCATTGCTTATCTGTGCAGTGTGCCAGCAGCCATGTTGATGGGGCTTATCGACACGTATCACAGTAACAAGTAGATTGCAGCATGAATTGACATAACTGAGCTCAGCTATTAATCTAAAACTGTTTTGGAGGCATCCACAAATAATTTTTCAAATCGCCTTATCTTACAGAATCTCTCCCTCTCTCTCTGTCTCTCTCTCTCTCTCTCTCTCTCTCTCTCTCTCTCTCTCTCACTCTCTCTCTCTCTTTCTCTCCTCACTCTCTCTCTATATGTATATATGTATATATCTATATATAGATATATCTCGCGTGCTCCTGCTCTTTTTTCATACTTATTCATTTGTAAATCTATGTTTCTTGCTTGCTCCCCCCCCGCCCCCCCAATCCCCCTCTGCCCCTCTTGTAACACTTTTTTTACTCACCGCCACCAATCTCTCGCCCTCGATCTTTCTCATGCGATTACCTTTTCTAAACTTCTCATTCTCTTTCTTCAAATACTTTCGGCTTTGCCTTTTGCATGTATACTACATGCTTTTCTGCCTGCCCCTCTCTCGCTACTTTCTCTGTCTCTCTATCTTTTACCTATCAATCTATCTACCTACCTAACTTTTTATCCCGTGTTGCTCCCCGTTCAAGATGGTAACCGCGTGACCACAGAGTTACCGAGGTAGATTTATTGGCTGTCATGAACAATTTAAATGAACACAGGTAGACCTCTTTTAAAATAAAAAGTTGCTTCAAAATTCCATCTCTAGCCTTTAATTTAAAATAGTGAACAGTCGTAAAAAGATAACAGAGGCACTCAATCATCAAAGTGATGATATATGAATCACCTGGAGCTAAGGTGCCATTGTCATAATCGGGAAAGTCCTGTATCTCCTCTGCCTTGAGAACATTCATGGAAATGATGCCAAGTTCGTGAGAACCGTATATGATGGAGAAGCGTCTGGCAAGGGGGCGAAGAGCCTCCATGTGACTGCGTGTCACCGGCATTCCGCCTGATTTGTAAAAAAAAAATTATACAAAGGCTTGAAAGAGGTGAGTTATCAAAGGAGTATGTACCTATAGAAAGAAGTATGACTCTATGTAATGATGAGCAAAAGAACGACTGAGATAAAGTTATCCGCATCGCATTGCTATAACATTACTATCAGTATTAATATTAATAATCAAATTATTTTTTTTTGAAGCAGTGAAAGGAAAGTGCTAGTCTTTGTGAAGTTATGAGTCAGTTGTTGCTAGTGCTTAGATTAAACTGACATAATTCGGTTTTTAAATATAAAAAAAAATCTTTCGAATATGAGCTAATCTCATACGATAATTCACAATTTGTTTAATTATTGTTAAAAGGTTTTAATGCGGTTACATTCTGCAGTTTGATAATAATTTCAGTCTAGCAAAACATACACACACAAAATTGAGCTTACAGTATTAAAATGTATGAAGCATGCCTCTAACATCAAAGACAATTTGTATGAATGTTTGTTTCTCAATAGTAAGTTGTGTTTAGACAAAAGCAACAATTGATATAAAAAAAAAAACGTGATAAAAAGCATTGAACAAACAACTTTTCTATATTTTCAATTCCTGGAGTGTCCTGACATAGAGAAGACAGCCCCCCCCCCCCCCCCCACACTATCCCTCACCTCCGCTCCCCTCCTCCAGAAATTGATACCACTACCATTACTACAACAACAACAACTACTACTACTACTACTGCTACTACTGCTACTACTACTACTACTACTACTATTACTACTACTACTACTGCTGCTGCTGCTGCTGCTGCTGCTGCTACTACTACTACTACTACTACTGCAACTACGACTACGACTACGACTACCACTACCACTACCACTACCACTACCACCTACTACTACTACTACTACTACTACTACTACTACTACTACTACTACTACTACTACTACTACTACTACTACTACTACTACTACTACTACTACTACTAATAATAATAATAATAATAATAATAATAATAATAATAATAATGATAATAATAATAATGATAATAATAATAATAATAATAATAATAATAATAATAATAATAATAATAATAATAATAATAATAATAATAATAATAATAATAATAATAATAATAATAATAATAATAATAATAATAATAATAATAATAATAATAATAATAGGTAAGGAAATAAAAAAAAAAAGCTAAAAAGGTGAATAATAAGAGAATTTGAAAAAATCAACAACCAATTTAAAAATTTTGTTTGCAAAAGATAATTTGATGGAGAATGAGAGAAAGAAAGAGGAAGAGGAAAAGGGGTACCAAATGAGAGCAAACTTAACTCACCACACTCTAGATGTTTGAGCAGCGGTTTTCCTTCACTATAATTGTCCAGAAGTTCTAGCATAGGCTTTACATTCAATGGCTGTAGGTCGGCCATTTCCACCCCCTCAGTCTGGATTAGCTTTACCAACATTAGAGGGTAGTCTGGACAGGGCATGCCATAGGCAACACAAAGTAGATAAATGTTAAATGTTGACTTTTTGTGTTAGACATATGATAGCATCCAACACGAACAGAGTCTCTTTACAATATTTTCTAAGAATTTTAAATAGGATTGGGAAAGTTAAGGAGGCAATTATAATAGTAGTCAAGGAAATGCCGATAATAATAGTAATAATAGTAGTAGCATCAGGATCAGCTGTAGTAGTAGTAGTAGTAGTAGTAGTAGTAGTAGTAGTAGTAGTAGTAGTAGTAGTAGTAGTAGTAGTAGTAGTAGTAGTAGTATAGTAGTAGTAGCAGTAGTAGTAGTAGCAGCAGTAGTAGTAGTAGTAGTAGTAGTAGTAGTAGTAGTAGTAGTAGTAGTAGTAGTAGTAGTAGTAGTAGTAGTAGTAGTATAGGGTGCAGAACGAGACTGGGGATAAAACTCATGAGAAAAGCTATATATATATATATATATATATATATATATATATATATATATATAAAAAAGAAACCAAAATTCATATGATGATAAAGTGAAGCCTTTTGCACACCGACCGTTTATGATTCTCCATTTGTCTGGCATGACACGAGTTTTTCCGTGCAGGATATCGCCAGGTATAGAGGATACCCAGAACCAAGGATTCTCATACAGACGGTTTCGACACACCGTCACTTTACACTGGTGCACTGAAAACGTTAAAAGAATTAACATTAGGTCAGCTTCGGCTCTCAGTTCATTTGAAAGCAGACCCTATGCGTTTCTCTTTACTCTAGTCCAAAAGAAAAAAAAACAACATAATTTATTAGGGGAAAAAAATAAAAGAGTTTTTAAGCAAGAGATAATGTTTCCTTGGGGCATATAGAACTGTGCGTGTGCCTTTGCCTTTTTGAAAAGTGATGTGGGGGAGAGGTTTGTCTGTAACTCCGAGATTTTTTTGTATCATTTTATCTTCAGTTCTATATCGCCTTGAGAAAGCTATAATGGCCTCAAATAGCCGTTCCTCCTTTGAACTTCCTTTGGTAAAAGACATAATTCATCGCCTAGAGAAAGCTATAATGGCCTCAAACAACCTTTCTTCCTTTGAACTTCCTTTGGTAAAAGACTTAAAATTCTTATCATTATCAGCAAAATCAATTAAATAAAAATGAAATCAGTTTATATGGTCAATCTTTTGTAATTTTTTTTTCACCACGCCCCATCCTTTCTTGGCGATTTGTCTTGACAGCACTTTAAAATTTGAAAAATTTGGTCAAGGTAATGATTGAAAAAAAGATGTTTCATTTACATAATATATATATATATATATATATATATATATATATATATATTTGTTTTTTTCTTGGCAGGGAAAGGGACGTATAAAGGCAAAGCAATTTATGTTTCACGAGGCAAACATAATTATTAAGTATATGCCAAAATGCATTCTTTTCTGATTCTAAGAATACCCCGATATCGGTAAATATTTTAGAGGCGTAAAATCTTTGAGATTTCTTACTGAGATGACCAATCGTGATAGCCGTTTTGTGTGAGAACTCCGTCATGCGGATATAGTCCGTCTCGGTTCCAGTAGTAAAGCAAAACCAGCCCACAGACTCTGGGGTGATACCCTCGTACACGTACTCGTCATTAGATGTCCGAAGCAATTCTATGAAAGACTGGTTTCTGCCTCCTTGTAAATAAAAGAATAAGTGGCAGCTATCAAGATTTAGTCTTTATGGGAGAAAAATTTGTAATGAAAAGATGTGACGAAATAGAGATAGATAGATACATAGAGAGAGAGTGAGACAGAGAGAGAGAGAGAGAGAGAGAGAGAGAGAGAGAGAGAGAGAGAGAGAGAGAGACAGAGAGAGACAGAGAGAGACAGAGAGAGAAAAGAGAGACAGAGAGACAGAAAAGTATAATTATACACTTTGACTTACAAAATATATAGGGATATTAAAGTCAGAAACATTTGAAACTTTAATCTTAAATTACATTTTTACTAACAGAAACCAGAGGCACAAACTTCTAGACCTTCAAAAAAGTAAATTTATTTCTTATGAATCCACAAAAGAGACAAGGTGGCCTACATTATAATATAATTTCATTAAAAAAATCCGTCTATTATCTATAAAAGTTGAAGAGTTGTTAAGTACTCTTTTTCCGATTGAAATAAACTAATAAAATGATTATCCATCACATGCCTTTTGTGAAAATTTTACCTTTCAAAATTACTTTTAATTCTTCAATAATATTCTAGCTGATAAAATAGTTCGTTCTACTCTAAATATCTTCTTAAAATGCCAAAGTAAAGAAACGTTTCGTCTTAACTGATCCGCGGAGGTCAATCCGTAAGCAGTGCTTTAAATGTACTGATCCCGAGTACTGTCGTTTTTTTTTTTTTTTTTTTGTTATCATCGATTATTCCTTGTACTATATCTTTTGAGGCCTTACCAGATCGTTTTATCAGCATCATTCTCTCCAGGCAAGGCAGACGAGGCGCCGTCACGTCCGCCCAAATAGATCCAGGATAAAAGGAAATCTCAAATTTAGACTTGCAAAATTTGAGAACTTCACTCCAGGGCTCGTCTTGCACAATCATGTGACGCGATTTCAATCTGATGAAAAGGTATATTTTTCAGTTAAATTTTAGATGGGATTAATCTTAACTTAGCTACAAGAATTTCTATTTATGATATTGTTCAAATCTTGAAAATAGGTTGACAAAAAATGGCTTGCCTTAAACAAACAACATAAAGGGATCCACAAATCTTGTAACCGTAATGACCAAGCCTTTCAGTTTCCTTACATATTGTTTATTTTCAAGGGCCTCGTTTCTCAAATGTTTGTAGTTTAGAGAAACTTTTATAAACACTATCCTTTGATTAAGCCAAAAACAACGTATTTATGGTATTCCGCACTTTCTCTCCTTTTGTCCTCTATCCTCCTCCTCCTCCTCCTCCTCCTCTCTCTCTCTCTCTCTCTCTCTCTCTCTTAAACTCACTCTCACGCGCTCATAAAAGCATAGTAAACATTTGATTTTAGCCCGTTTCCTTAAAAAAAAAAACAAAAAAAAAATTGCAAGAGTTTTATACATTCAATAATTTTTATTCTTTTTTTTTTTTTTGTTTTCAACTATTGCAAGTCATGAGATCACCGCTCATAGTGAACTGGACTTGGAAAAATCTTCCTTCTAAAATCAATCAATCATCGCACAATCAGGTACACACTAAATTTAATACAGTTTCACATATCAGATTGATAAAAATTATTATAAGAAGGGGTAACGCTCCCAAGAGTAGATAGACCTTCTTAGACAAAGATAGTAAACGCTAATAGATAAATTGAAAAAAAAAAAAGAAAAAAAAGATTGATAAGTACATGAATGTAAATAGATTGATAGACTGATCAATACATGGCTTGGTTGTAGATTGATGGTTAACTAGAATACGATGGAGATAGATAGAAAGACATGCTTAGGTAAACATAATTATTACCGAGCGAAATTGAGGAGATGATTGCCATTGATCACCTACTTTGTCATGCACTGCAAGAGGGCCTCTCCATCTCTGAAGGTAATCTCCAGGGAAGCGGGCACTGCGCCTGCAAACAGCGTGCCGAACAGGATGATGGTAGCCTCCAGGGACATTGGCGCTGTGGTCACCACATAGTCACCAGGCAGAACGCCCTCTTGTTTCAATAAATACGCAAACCTGTCAAAAGGACATTGCTTGTAAGATGAAAATCCTAGAGCCACCACTGGCGGTGGTTTATAATCTATGAATGAAGGGTGGAGGGTGGAAATGGGCAAACTTTACAGTACGGTAGTGATGGTAAGGTGAATAGCAACAAGGTGGTAAGACAGAGATCAGACGTTTGAAATAGTGTGAGAGGAATAGGCAGGTGGGAAAGAAACTGCTTTAGAAGTAGTCACAAAAAATGCAGGGGTATCGGGGCCGAAAACTAAAAGTTGTGACGCTAGCAGTGAACGTGACATGATCAATGAGAATGGCAGTGATAATGAGTTTGTGGTCTGAACATTACTGACATTATTGTAGTAGCTGTGTCCTCATGAAAAATAGGCGCAGGAGTAGATCTCTAAATGCTCCGTTGTGCTACCAGAAGTGGCGGAAGTGGTCACTCCGATTATGAAAGCTGGGCTTTCATAAGATTTTTAGATCACTTCTCGAGGTCTGTTGTAAAAAATGGGAGATATTTCCGTACCTTTTGTTCCTTTTTATTTGTGTTTGTTTTGAATTTCGTAGAAAAGAGCGTGCGAGATTCTCTTACCTGGCACTCAGTGTGTAGAGCTCCTCCATGTTCAGTGACGACCTGACCATTGCTTCATCGTAAGTGACCAATGCCTCCACCTGCGGCATGGTTCGACTCAGCTCCTGCAGTTTGTGGTTCCACGTCATCTCACCGTTAGCCATTATTAACTCTTCCTGGAATAGAGAGAATCCAATTATAGTTCTTGCCTGTGTTGACTGATGGCTCGGAACTCCTTTAGTTTGTATT
Organism: Elysia crispata; assembly: GCA_033675545.1. Classification (NCBI taxonomy): domain Eukaryota; kingdom Metazoa; phylum Mollusca; class Gastropoda; family Plakobranchidae; genus Elysia; species Elysia crispata. The sequence goes on from JAWDGP010006457.1 coordinate 212,901, forward strand.
AAGCATCAATATATTTCTCTAAAATACTGCAATTTTCAAAAGAAATCTATTTGCATACATTTAAATAAAGTAAACGCATGCGTTTGTATACAATATTATAAATGTCTAGTCATACACCTTGTTACAGTTGTATATATGGCCTCTCTTTACCCTGGAATGATTCTGGAAAACATGTATTTCACTTTTGTATGCATTGCATAGAAAACAAACAAACAAATTTTAATATTTTTTTTTCGTAATGGTTATAAAGTTATCAATGTTTTTCCATCTATCCGTTTAGGAATGCAGCGTTTAAAAAAAAAAAAGCTTTGCATTTCCATTTTCTTTTCATACAAGATAATACGATCCAACGATATGCTGTCTTATAATTTTCCTGATATATGGTACGATCTATTGATTTGCTGTTCTATGACTTCCCTCTTGTATGATTATGTTGGTTTTTTGTAGTTTTTTCTTTCTATAATTTCTCTGTTTATTGATAATTGACACGATTTAATGATTTGGCGTTCTTGAATATTTCTGAGGTATAATTCGATTTAATGTTTTACTGAACTATGGCGTTCTTGTTAGAATGTATGAGCCGAAAACTTGATGCCTGTAATTCCAAAAAAAAAAAAAAGAAATACACAAATAAAGTAAACAGAAAAAAAATTCTATAGAAGGCCTAATGTAACGTATTGAAGTTTTATAGATTCCCCTTTAGAAAGTATGATCATCCGATAACTTGCTATCATAAATCGAGTTGCTCGTGGATAAGGATAGCCACAAACACACTCGTACGCTTTGGCTGTTGTGCTTTTAATGAAAGTAAAGTTATGTTTCCAATTTAGCGATGCAATCAAATATTTATAGAGATATTAAGCTTCAAACACAACATCAACATTATTTTACATTTCAGGTAAACATTTTTAACATTCTGACTATTACATTCAAGTCATTATGCACCGGACGCCAATACAATATCAAAATAAAGAAGTGAAAAGGATCTAACGAACACACTTATCTTCTCTAGTGAACTGAACGTACGCTGTGATCACAGCAAAATTTAAGTTTATTATCATTTTGCAGGTCACATTCGGGTAAAAAAGAAAATGGGTTCTAAAATGTATGTAACAAGCACCAGAGCACCAACAATTATGAGCGGCTAAATTTATTTCCAATATTGGTAGAATTGAGTTTGGTTGTCAATAGAGTATAATTATACTAGACCTAACATGAATTCTCTGATAAAATCAATTGAAACTCTTATGTCATTCACATGATTGACGGGATCGGACGTACAAAAATTTCTTTAAAAGTGCTCATTTGGTTAAGATGAGAAATGAAGTGACGAATGATAATGATTGGCGTAAACACTATATTTTAACTTCGTATTTAAAGAAATGCGTTTTTTTTCTTTCATTTTTTTTCAGAGCCGTCATATAAAACTCCGCTAGACAATGAAAAACTTGAAATTATGTGATCCAACAATTTACATTTTGATTTCTAAAACAAACGACATGCGTCCTTTAAAATCCGACATGATTTAAGGGGTGACTGTGAAATGTGTGTTTGGCTTAAGTTTAAAAAGGATTAATCGACTTATGAAATATATTCGTTTCTTTTCATACCAATGAGCTTAATTTTTTGAATTTCAAATAAATCCAAAGAAAAAAAAAAGATTCATTGAGCATGCAGTCATTTTACTAAACCTTATGTGTCGAATTGGTAATTTTTACCCTTATATTTTGTCACTTCAATGACCTTTACTTCAGGAACACTTTTTCACCCTTTTAAAAGTGAAACACGTTTTCATTTGAAGTCAGACTAGAAACACTAAACAAATGACATACATATGGTCACAATTTCAGCGCAAATTTGTACTACCAAACATATATACACCGTCACTGCCTTTTTTTTTTTTTTTACACTTTTCAAATAAATGGTGCATAAGGCACATAGCGATGAAACTTTATGCACTATCTTACCTGGAGATGAAACGCCACGAGAGTCCTCAGTTAAGATTGATTTTGAATTTGTCCTGAATGGTCCCTGAATTTAACACATACCCAAGAGTCCACAGAACCCATTCAAACAGCTAAAATCAAATCTGTGAAAATTGTCGTGTAGTATGTAATCAAGGTAACACACATTAGTATTATTATGCTAATGGTATCGTATAGACCATCTGAGCTATCGTTACAACGGCATCACAACGGCTTGAAAAGGTGTGGCATCTGTCGCAGGTTCTACCTCTGTATCTCTGACACACTCGCACACATATAATTGGACCAAATCTACTCACATACAGGACAACATAAACCAGAGCGACCATGAAGCCTGAAAGATGACACCACAATCCAATGTTGGACGGTAACCGGATAGCCATCGTGTGCCGGTTACTTTTGAAACTTTCTAAACTATGGATGCAAAGAATTAAAATTTCGACAAAGATCTTCTTACGTATTTGTTCTATGAATGATGGTTTGCCGAGCACTAAAATATGAGTTAATTGCCCTTTATTTTGTTTTGACCATTCGCATTGAAATTATTATTCTAATTATTTCAAATCACCAGCTTAGCAGTAACCACAGAATAATTCGACAAATGTAAAGTTTTCAACACACTGTTTTGATAACTTTACTGAGTATTTGTTACCGAGTTGTTGTTTTGTTTTGTTTTGCTGGGTTTTTTTTTAGTTAATGGTCTCTCAATACCTATGGAAGTTTTTGGAAAAGAACTGTAAATTTAGATTTAGAAGTTTGTTATAAAATATAGAGTTACTTGCGTTAACATAGTACACGTAAACAGTTCAAGAGATATTTTCTTAACTATTTATCTGTTAGGTGCTTTAAAATTTATTGTCAGAATATGACTGGTATAAGCGTATTCGTAGGTTACAACTAAAGTTAATGATTTCCTCTGAAATTACCTTGAAATCATTTTACACTTTTTCTTTATCAGAAGATATCTACATACTTGACTCTACCCATCTTTGCAAAGCATTTCATTATTTTAACATATAAAAGAAATAGTTTTAGAAGTGTGACATTTGTTGGAGCTGCAAAATCATTATTTACGGTTGCCTCTTTGATTACGTTGAATTATAAACTTCTCAAAGAATTTAGAATAATTAAAGGGAACAGTCCAATTTAATGTAGAATTTTAGGTTCCTTTTCCAACTCATTTCCAGGTTTCCGTATAAATACAATAAATATAATCCAGACCAGCTTTTAAATGTCCCATTTAATTTCATCAACATGAATTCTTTTCCAAGGTTTAAAAAAAAACACTCAGGGTTGATTCACATTAGAACGGTATTGCTCGCTCCCTTCGGAAGATTTTATTTTGTAAACAGGACTATCATTGGCGTTTGACAGATACCGGCCTTCTTTGCCTGTCTAGTTGATTAAAAATGGTTTCGTGTTACATTGTAACGTTATTTATATACTACCTTAAAAAAAGGGAAGGCCTGCAACTTAGACTTTGACATAATCAATGTAAGGCCTGCAACTTAGACTTTGACATAATCAATGTAAGGCCGTGTGTTGTAGTAATGGCAATGTTTGTCGAGGGAATCTCGAAAGGAATCTCGCCTCTATTGATGAGATATCAATGGGATCTCAGGCTTGGTATAAATCAGTCCTTGGGTGAGATCTTGAATCTGTGGATGGGATTTCGATTCTATGGCTATTTCAGTGAGACTGTTGATGGGATCTGGAATTCTTTTTTATTCTTGAGTTCTGTTTCCAGTTTGTAGAACCTAAGGTCTATCCTGTTTGTAGGTTAGATCATGAACCTGTTGATGTCATTTTGAACATGCCGGTGATGCTTCTAGTTTGTGAATGGATGCTGAATTTGTGAGACGGTCTAAGCCTCTTCTCTCTCTCTCTCTCTCTCTCTCTCTCTCTCTCTCTCTCTCTCTCTCTCTCTCTCTCTCTCTCTCTCTCTCTCTCTCTTTGTCCATCACGGTACACATTCTCTCTTACGCGCATCTTAACACTCTTAGTATTCAAATGAAACCGTAACTTTTTTTGGATGTCTCTACATGAGCAGCTGTCTATTCTTTCTCATTCTGCCTCACAACCATTCCAAACACAAACCGTCTGTTTAGAAACGTAGAGTTTTGCTTCTTTCGGTCCATACCCCAAAGAACATGAATATGGCACTTTCACTGAGTATTTTCATTGGATTTTGATTTTTTTAAAAGTGCAATTTACTGGTTCTTTCAATAATCTGAAACGGAAACTGATAAAGAATATAATAATAATAATAATAATAATAATAATAATAATAATAATAATAATAATAATAATAATAATAATAATAATAATAATAATAATGATGATCATTATTCATATATGGAAGTCATATCGGCACAAATGCATGTATATGAAGGAAACATAAACTAAGGGAAAGGTATGTTGATATACAATCTTTTTTGAATCATATTTAGGTTTTCATCAATTTTGCATAAAAAGTGTGGTAGTACATGTTGAGTGGATTGCTTTAGAGACGGGGGAGGGGAGATAGATGGAGATATATATATATATATATATATGGATAGATAGAAAGATAGATAGATAGAGAGAGGAAGAGAGAGAGAGAGAGAGAGAGAGAGAGAGAGAGAGAGAGAGAGAGAGAGAGAGAGAGAGAGAGAGAGAGAGAGAGAGAGAGAGAGAGAGAGAGAGAGGAAACGGTTTATTAACGTTAGTATTAGACCTATCGCTATCATAACAGGTTTACGTAAATTAACTAGAATCGTTTTCTCTATAGCTGTTGGCTAAATCACATGTATAACAAAATATTGACTGGATGAAGACGTTGACTGTTGCTCATTTATTTATCCATCCATTTATCTGACTATCTGCTTTTCTGTCTATCTATTCTACGTATACATATGTTTAGATTTTGTTCAAGCTCAACTTTCTGTCCAAGTTGGCTTTTATATTAAGTAAGAATAAAATTTTACCAACATGTCTCTCTATATAACTGATAGTGGGGAGAAATGTTCGTATTTTCATGGCTGAAACTATTTTTAGACCCATCTTTCCATTTGGTAAGTCTGAGTCATTAACTGTATACATGCCTTCTTATTTTATTTAACCCTTTTTTATATGGCACACAATGAATTGCCAACAGTGTTACCATGAAAAACAGGTAGACTATCAATATCTAGGCAACTGTCGGAAGAAACTTAGACCGGCGCTGTATACCTGCCTTATCGTTTTGGTCCAGACATTTACTCATCCGGATTCTTTTCACCCTCCCTCACACACACACACACACACATTTTCACTCTCAAGAAAGAAAGGTCGAAGCAGTCTGTAACTATGAGGTGTTAGACCACAGTAACCTTTCTCATATGGACTCTTTAGCATCAGATAAAAAAAAAAAGACGGGTGAAAAAGGTTGGGGAGAGAACGAAATATACGTGCCCATGACCGAATGCTCTATTCTTTTAAACGTCCATCTATCGCTTAATTTGTTCCCCTGTTGTTTAAAATCATGAAATGAACGTAGTAGACCTAATGTAACATAAATAACGGACCAAGGTAACAACTTTTTTTTTCGAATCAACGATAACACCAGGGGAGATAAATATAGTTATTTGGCTCAAGTATAGTTACGTTTCCTGCCTGCATTATGCTGTAAATCATTAATTTTCATCTGACCTTTCTCTTCTTCTATGTTAACATTTCTCTTCAACGGTGCAGGTAAAACGGTTGAACAGATTTTTACCTCAGCTGTTTCCAAGGAGGAAAACATGGTATGGATTCTGCTTTTTTTTTTTTTTTTTTTTTCTTGATTGTTGGGTTGTAAGCCTATTCCTTGAAACTAGCTTATTAAACTTAGATTATACTTTATTATTGGAAAAAAGCAACGGCTTACAAGTAACTGCTCATGATATATTAAATGAAATCGTTTTCTGCGCTTGAAGTAAAATAACTATGACAAAAGAAAAAAGACAGAGAGGCATATAGACAGACAGAGACAGACAGATAAATAGATAGATAAATAGATAGATAGATAGATAGATAGAGAGAGAGAGAGAGAGAGAGAGAGAGAGAGAGAGAGAGAGAGAGAGAGAGAGAGAGAGAGAGAGAGAGAGAGAGAGAGAGAGAGAGAGAGAGAAGAGGGGGGGGGCTGCTTTACTATCCCAATATTGGTTTCCTGATATCTTATTTACTAGCTCCAAGAAGGTTCTTGCGATTTGGTGACATAATCAGTGTAATTTTATCTAAAATTAATTATAATCATTTTCAAGCCCTCACGTGGATTGAACAGATGTGTGATAAATCTAGATTGAAATTGCACGGTTAATATAAAATGCAGCGCTCAAGTGAGGCAAAGCGAGCTACACAAACAAACCACTCGGAGCCACTTTAATAAATGGAACTAACACACCCTGATCATAATTATGACCGCGACGTTTAGGATAATAATAGTGATACCATACAGAATTTAAAGCACCATCCAATGGTAGTCAGAAACTTTTGGGAAACAAAGGGTGAAAAGGGCTTAGGGGAAAACATTTATTTCATGCTGCTCCATTATGATCATAATCAAGTAAAAAATAATAATATGAAAGGACAATTTAAATCGAACAAACAAGCAATCAAATAAATATTGAAAATGATAATTATCAAATTCATAAGAAGTGCAGAATGCACACTACTCCTCATTTAATCATCCCATTTTTCAGAATAACCCAAGAAAGTAAAAGAGCAACAGAGAATAGAAGGACATTAAGCGTTAAATCTACGTTTCCTATTTTGGGAGCAAAAAGTGTTCACATTGTTCATTTTCTCATTGATCGACATCGTGAGTAGTAGTTTCAACCTAAGGCGGTCGTGATAACCTGCGCTTTGAAATTCAAACTTAATTTGAAATTCGTTGTTAAATACACCTTTTACTCAAGTTTGTGATTAACATAGATCGAAATAAAAGGAAATGAATGAAATAATAGATTTACCAAAAAAGTGTTGAACAAAGTTATCACGAGTCAAGAATTATTTATAATCCCAGAGCTATGTTAAGCAGAATAACGGATGATGTTTGGCCTAAATATCTTATCTATATGTCAAACTTTATCTCTTACATAGACTTTTAACAGTTTGTCTTGTACACTTGAGTGAATTCACATGGGCAGCTTAACAAGCTGATGTAAACACACACACACACATCTCTCTCTTTCTCTCTCTCATTCTCTCTCTGTGTGTTTATATATATATATATATATATATATATATGTATATATATATATATATGTATATAAATATAATGATATATACATAATAATATGTGTGTATATGTGTGTGTGTGTTTATGTGTGTGTCTGTATCTGGCTCTTTGCATTGCAACTTTGATGTAAACATGAGACTTCTCGGATTTTCCAAATATCTTATTGTTTATGTCACTCTCTTTATTAAGCGTGTTATATTTCTAATTATCTCGCCTCTTACGTATTAATCAATTATAATTTTATGTATCTTTATTTTTCAAAGCATCCATTTATCTTCGTTTTCCTTGTAAAGTATATTAGTATCTATTTTCTATTTATTTACTTCTTCTGCCAGCTATCTCTCTATTTTTCTTTTCTATCGATATTTTGAATATGTGACTGTATGTATGTATTTATGTATGTATGTATGTATGTATGTATGTATGTATGTATGTATGTATGTATGTATGTATGTATGTATGTATGTATGTATGTATGTATGTATGTATGTATGTATGTATGTATGTATGTATGTATGTATGTATGTATGTATGTATGTATGTATGTATGTATGTATGTATGTATGTATGTATGTATGTATGTATGTATGTATGTATGTATGTATGTATGTATGTATGTATGTATGTATGTATGTATGTATGTATGTAAGTATGTATGTATGTATGTATGTATGTATGTATGTATGTATGTATGTATGTATGTATGTATGTATGTATGTATGTATGTATGTATGTATGTATGTATGTATGTATGTATGTATGTATGTATGTATGTATGTATGTATGTATGTATGTAACTATCTATTTATCTATCTATTTATCTATCTCTTTATCTACATGTCTATTTCTATCAATTTTCTCCCTTTATCCATCAACCTCTTTATCTCAAGATCACAACCTAAATCCGTGTTGCAATTCAGCCTTCGTTTTGCTTACTAACTTATTCCATATTGCTATGAGGTCTTCAATTTAGTACTATTCTCTGCCTTCCCTATTTCTTAGTCTTTCCTTAATTTCTAACTGTGATCTTCACAAACACCATGCTTTTTTTTATCCCCTCAATCTATTTCCTCTCTCTCTCTCTCTCTCTCTCTCTCTCTCTCTCTCTCTCTCTCTCTCTCTCTCTCTCTCTCTCTCTCTCTCTCTCTCCCCTATATCTTTTTCTCTCTGATCTGCTAACTTTTCTATTTTTGTATCCTTTCGTTTGCATGGTATAAGAGATTTAAATTATTTGTACATTTCAAAGCATTTGGTCTGAATACGAAAACGGCAAACTGCCTGCAAGAGTCAGAGGTACTTGAACCACCCAATTCTCAAGCACCACAAGTTATTCCCGTTTTAGTATATGTACCTTTAGAGATTGCGATCTTCCTAATGAGCGATAATCATTACTTTTATCAATTTATTTTCGTTTTCAAATCTAACAGGAGGCAACTTGTGGGGATAGCGGAGAACTTTGTTAGTATGGGGACATTTTAGCCTATAAAAACTATCTAAGCTTGGAAAAGGCACAGTATAATATCCTATGGGAAACTTTCAGGGTATAAACCTGACTAAAGATGTCGATAGAGACGGTTATGAATCTGGTCTTGTGTACCGGTATGGTTTCTTTCGAATTCTGTGGTGTTTGCTGCCTTATACACGATCATAACATGATAACAAAGATTACAAAGAATTAGTTTTAGCGATAAGGCTTTCCTAGCTCCCATTCATCATGCAAACCAATCAGGAGACTGTAAACTTTTAACATAACCGGCAGATATTGTACACGCAATATCAATAGCTCACGTAAAAGAGGTGAGAAACGGCTAATTGGGCAAGTAGCATCCCTGTAAAATGTGTATGAACTGCTCTCACAAAGATGAATTTCCAGAATCATAGTATAGGCCTACTTGAATTATCTTTTTTTATATACCCACCCTATCTCCGTTTACATCTTGCAATTGTACTTTTATCTTTTTGAATTAATATCCGTACACACTCAAAATATTACTCTTTTTCTCCTTCTCTCTCTCTCTCTCTCTCTCTCTCTCTCTCTCTCTCTCTATCTATCTATCTATCTATCTATCTCCTTATTTCTCTTTGTAGCCTATGTCTCTGCCTATGTATAATTATATCCCTTGCTTTCCATCTCAGTTTGTCTAACAGCCTGTTCGTATCACTGTGGCTATAATTATCTTGATCTCTCCCAGTGACCTACCACGAACCCTATTTGTCCCTGATCCACTGTACCAATGCACCACACCTACGCACACATCCACAACCACACGAATACAGAGCAACGAAAGCATCCCAATCTGAGACCCACAGTCGGCCCCACACCACCCAGGTCTGTCTTTCTGTCTTCGCCCTAAGCCAAACTATAAACTGACACCAGCTTCCCACACCGCGCCAGGGAGAGAGAGGAAAAACCAAAAAACGAAAGTTTGGTGAGTTCTCTCCTGGACCAGTGACGAACACTGTGCCTATCCGTTGGGGATCAGAATGTTCGAAGCCGGGCCAGGCCATCCTAATTCTGTAAGCAGCAGCCCGAAGCCTTAGAAGTTACCTGCCGAAAATAACATTTTGTTTACAGTGGAATTGTGTTTAATGTAAGCGATAAACGATAAAAATGCTTGTGGATAAAATTTATCTAATGTACAATGTTGCTCCTCCTTATCTAACAGATAAATCGAGGACACTGGCATCGATGCACCATACACAATTTTGAATTCCTGATTATTCAGTTACCTGCAATAAACTTTTATCCATCATTTTTTTTCGTATGTATGTGTTATCGAAACTTCATGGATTACAATGAAAGATATGTAAGAAAAATACATCGGAAAATTCCCTATAGAAAGTCATTTCATTAACCTGTTATTTAAGGTTCCTGTACTCTTTGCGACAAAGGTGAGACTTAATATTTCAGAAAGGCTTTAGTTTCAAAAAAGGTAGAGGGGAAACTGCATTAGTAATAGCAAGGTTAGATTTGTAATATTAGTTGTATACTTGTAGTAGCAGCTCCAGCAGTAGTAGAAGAAAGAGTGAGAATAGGAATAGTAGTAGTAGTTGTAGTAGTAGTAGTAGTAGTAGTAGTAGTAGTAGTAGTAGTAGTAGTAGTAGTAGTTGTTGTTGTTGCAGTTATAGTGGATGTAGTAGTAGTAGTAGTAGTAGTAGTAGTAGTAGTAGTAGTAGTAGTAGTAGTAGTAGTAGTAGTAGTAGTAGTAGTAGTAGTTAGTAGCAGTGGTGGTGGTATTAGAATTACATTTAGTAAATAATTTATTACAGTTTAGAAAACTGGGACGAAAGGAACAACGATACAAACTAAAGTTAAACATAAAATACTTTTCGCCTTTATTGGCTTCAAACGTAATGTTTCCATCCGGTTTAAGAAAAAAAGCAAAGAAAAGATTAAAATTATGAGCAAAGCATAGGTTTACATCACAGTGAAATTGCAGCAGCTGGGGTATTGGGTTCCGTAAAAATGATGCCTGATGAAAAATAAAAAGGGATTTATGCAAATCAATGAAATAGATAGGCTTACTCATGCTCTTTTTAAAAAACAAAGTACGCTTTTACATTTCAATGTATTTTTGTATTAACATTAATCTCAATGTTTGATTATAAATTAAGAGATCCTCTGTTAACAAAATTTAACCTATTCCACTCCTCTTTCTGTTTTTTTTTTCCTTCTAAAGTTTGTCAACTCCAGTATACAACAAGTAGAATTTTCATTTTGTAATAAGCTAATTCGCTAAAGGAGTACGTGCTATATCTAGATCTATGCGCGGCTAATTCTATGTTACCGCTCGATCTGACAACAATATCAGTGCGAAATGAGTTATAATACTTTCGAGAAAACGAAAGGACGATGGTTCAGGCTGCTCTATGAAATAATGTTTTAAAGGTTAAAAAAAAAACCACACACACGAAGGTCAGTGTTAGAAGACGATGAAACTTTCACTTAGAATGTTGAAGAGAGGTAAAGAAGATCGTCATAGTTAACCAAGAATGTTCCAACATTTCAAGATGAAGGATACTCACAATACTCGTGGCCATTGTCATCGATAGGTAGGCTAAGCAATATTGGATTTGCCAAAATCTGACTTGGATAATATAGTGGCTTTCTAACGCGTCAAACAGGTAAGTAAAGGAGAAACATATGTTCATACACAAAAATATTGCTCATACTCCTTAGTTTTTTTCCCCATAAACATCACCTTCACATCAAGTATGTCCTTTAAATGTGTGGGGTTTTTTTGGTTGATTTTTTTTTTTTTTTTTGCAGAATACTTAAGCCTTAAAATTTATAATGGTTTTGATTTTTCAACATTTAGAATAATTTGAATTTCAACACTACGTGAACATATCCGCTCTATTTTCCTGTTTTATTAAAATGTTTTACATGAAAACTTCCTAGCTGTTTACAGCTCGAGGACTTTACAAAATGCTGTACACTCGTTTTTTAAGTATAACTATGACAATACTTGTTACCCGGATTTTTTCCTGATATTTTTCCAACTCCAGAGCCCACCTGTCCAACAAAGTAGAATACTGAGTCAACCGGCTCCAAGTTATCTTGAACGTTTCATCTGAAATGATGAGATCGGTTAGAGACCAAAAAACATGAATAAGTTTAGAGCAAGTCATCCATGAAGTAGAATGGTTAAGGAGCACTTATGTTTTGAGGTGCCATTAGTATTCATACCTTGCACATAATAATGTGAAAACAAAAAGATACAATATTCATATACACTGGTAACAGTTCGGCAATTTTCTGAGGAGTATCCTTCAAACGTTGAGCTCTGTCTTTGATGCTTTAAGCTCTTTTATTTTCAATCCTTATCCGAACAATTTTTCTACCTTCGAAGTCAATGAAAGTGAGTAGAAAGAT
>JAWDGP010006457.1:230000-235000 GCA_033675545.1 Elysia crispata
TTTATTAATTTCTTTGATTTATTTCACCAACCAACCAAAATATAAAGTGCAATTACTACCAAATGTTTTAGATTCTTTTCAATATGATACAACAATGTAAACTATTTTGTACTCTTATCCACCAGCCTGCCCTCAAATTTTCCACTCCCTCGAGTCTGTCTTTGCAATTGGAGGGAGATGAAACATTACGTTTCTCTGTGTATGATGACGATGACCATACTAACACATTCAATAGAGGGAAAATACAGCAGAACGCAACTCTCGAACATGTCAAGCCTGACCGAAGATCTGCTACCACACCGTCCTTAGAGTTTTTACACCCGCATAAAACTGAAACAAAATATCATTTGACAAGAAGCGACAAAGCAGAACGATCTCAATCTACCAGCAAGATTTTCGCACCTTTTGATGATGATAAACCTACGGAGCCACAGAATAAACTCATAGTTGCCGGCAGTAGAGGAAATGGTGGTAATCTGAGAGGGCATGATAACACTACAACTACACGAGAAAACAGATTAGAAAACTACACAAACTCTTCAAGTAAAGGCCCTTTTCCTGCTTCTGAAAATGAAACAAAAGACAGACATTCACCAAACTTTTCACAATGCAAAACAGGTTTAGATCAAAAGCCACCCAATCTGGTTCTCGAAACAGAGCCTTCGAGTTCTTATCATTCTAGTAATTACAAAAATCAAGATATTACAAGCATATCAACCTTTGTTCCGAGTTTTGACCCATCTCTTGGCTCTTCATGTCTTCGTTCTTCAGGCAGCAATCACATCTCTGTTATTCACCAAGATACTACTAAAAGTAGTTTGAGAAACACGCACAACCTCAGAGCCAACTCGCAAGAACAACCAGACGTCAGTGATGGCTTTAAAACAATCGAAACTAATCTTTCCAATACATCTGCATCACAAACAAATGCGATTAATCATGGACCTGATCCTTCTGGGCCATCGGTTTTTTGCACAAGCTCCAGTAATGATAAGCAGAATCCGACAACAGAACATCACTGTCCCGTGCAAGGGCATCGCAAAAAGAATAGAAATAGGTTTAGCTTTAAATCTGCTGCAAGTCATTACAAATTCCCGTCCGGAAGCTCCTGTACACATAGGCAAACAAAGAAAAAGACCAAAGGAACAAACAGTGCTTCAAATGGTGATGCTGAATCTCATGACTCGGGTATCAACGATGTCTTTAATTGAACATTTTTAAAAAATGACAATATGAGATGATTAACTCTGTGTGTGCGTGTGTATATATATGTACTAGAAGTCATTTAGATTTTGGACGGACCTTGTTTTCCTATTATCAGAAATAATCTTGGTTAGATATGTAATTTAGGCATTGGAATCTGTTTTTATATAGAAAAAAGCAGTATCGCCATCTATACCATCATATTCATAGGAATTTTCATCATCTTTGTTATATTTATCAGCGACAACTTAAAGAAAAAAAAATAAAGAATTTGAATCGCATTCCCTGGATTTCAAGGAAGTAAATTAAAAAAAAATCAAGGAAAAGAAGAGCGTTGATGAGTGATAAAACTTTGATGACAGTAAAAAAAAAAAATCAACCAGTGCGATATTAAAAGGAGAAAATGAACGAGGTCACACAAAGAGAAAAAGACAGAGATTGAGACACACATATATATAAATATATATATATATATATATATATATATATATATATATAGAGAGAGAGAGAGAGAGAGAGAGAGAGAGAGAGAGAGAGAGAGAGAGAGAGAGAGAGAGAGAGAGAAAGAGAGAGGTGGGGGGAGGGGGGAGAGAGGAGGAAAAGGGGGGAATGGAGTTGAAAAGATGATTTAGATAGCCAAATCGTTCCACTGCAAAGCAGATAGATAGATAGACAAACGGACAGGCAGATAGTTAGAAATATAGACAAATATAATTATGAATGCTTGCATTTGCATGAGATTAAGTGTGTCGATAGACAGATAGATAAAGAAAGGGATAAAAAGGTAGATAGAGGGATAAATATATTGATGGAAGAATCTGAGAACAAAGTATATATGGGTAACTATACTAGTAAAATATTCAATTAATAACTTTTTCTCAATCAATTCAATGGCTAATATGTAAAAGGCTCATCCATAGAGTGGTAAACCAGAGCATAAGATGAATCTGAACTCAAAATATGAAACATCCTGAAATTGTAACTCTGTGAGAGACTTAATGGAAAAGAAACAGTTACGAACTACTGTTAGTGCTTTTGATACAAAATTCTTGGAATAAAATTTTTGAATGCGCAAATACCGACCATGTCTTTATCGTATTTTTCATTAGCTGTTGATTTATTTCTTTTTATTTTGTAAAGTTAACTAATCCTTAACTATACTTAGCTCGCCTTTTCAAATTTTTGTTTCCTTTTTACTTTCCTGTCCAACATGCTGGTTGGATTTAGCGGTTAAAAACAATATTATGTAAATAAATTACATGACAACAATATTTTTACCATCACGCACTATGCTATACTATGTATGTCTTGGTACCCCAGACTTTTTATATCGCATTTGTAACATTTCATATATTTTTCATTAGGAATTTATATTAAGCTGAATATCATTATGTGAAACACATTTTTATCCGTGTAATTTATTTGTTAACCAACTGTTTATATATTAGTAAAACACAACTGCCATTACCATCACTATCACCACCACTAACAATACCAATACCATTGCCACTAAAACTGCATCAAATTACTACTATTACTACTGCTACTACTACTACTACTACTACTACTACTACTACTACTACTACTACTACTACTACTACTACTACTACTACTACTACTACTACTACTACCACTACTACTACAACTACTACTACTACTACTACAACTACTACTACTAGCTACCTACCACTGCTGCTACCACCAGCAGCTGCTCGCTGCCGCCGCCGGTTGCTGCTGCTGCTGCTGCTGCTACTACTACTACCTTGCTACTTCTACCACTACTGCACCTACCACTACCTGCTGCTTCTGCTGCTGCTGCCACTACTACTGCTACCACTGCTGTTACCACTACTGCTGCTGCTGTGCTGCTGCTGCTGCTGCACTACTACCACTACTACTACTACTACTACACTACTACTACTACTACCACTACTACTACTACTACTACTACTACCACCACCACCACCACCACTATACTACTATCCACCACCACCACTACTACTACCACTACTACTACCACTACTACCACCACTCACTGCATGCTGCTTTACCACCACCACCACCACTGCTCACTACCACCACTGCTGCTGCCATACCACTGCCACTACCACCACTGCACTCACTCACTGCTGCCACCACTGCTGCACTGCTGCTGCTGTTGGCTGCCACCACTGCTGCTGCCACTACTTACTGTGCCCTACCACCACCACTCACTGCTGCTGCTGCTGCTCACTACTACTGCCACTACTACCACCACCACCACCACCACCACCACTGCTGCCACTGCTGCTCACTACTCACTGCTGCTGCCACCACTGCTACCACCACCACCACCACTGCACCACCACCACCACCACCACCACCACTACCACTAGCTACCACCACTACTGCTACTACTACTACTACTACTACTGCTGCTACTACTACTACTACTACTACAACAACTACTAATACTACTACTACTACTACTACTACTACTACTACTACTACTACTATTACTTCCTACAACTACTACTACTACTTCTACTACTACTACTACTACTACTACAACTACTACTACTATTACTACTACTACTACTACTACTACTACTACTACTACTACTACTACTTCTACTACTATTACTTCTACTGCTACTACTACTATACTACTACTACTACTACTACTACTACTACTACTACTACTACTGCTGCTGCTGCTGCTGCTGCTACTACTGCTACTACTGCTACTGCTACTACTGCTACTACTACTACTACTACTACTACTACTACTACTACTACTACTACTACTACTACTACTACTACTACTACTACTACTACTACTACTACTACTACTACTACTACTACTACTACTGCCTTTGAAGTTACTTGTGCCCGTCATACTTTCATTAAGCTGCCGATAACTCATAAATGATAATCAATCTGCAATTAATACTCATAAATCAATAACTCCTCATCTTTATCATCAATACTACTAATCTGTCTTTCTGTCCGTCTGTCTGTCTGTCTCACTCTGTCTGTCTGTCTCTCTCTCTCTCTCTGTCTTTCTCTCTCTCTCTCTCTCTCTCTCTCTCTCTCTCTCTCTCTCTCTCTCTCTCTCTCTCTCTCTCTCTCTCTCTCTCTCTCTCTCTCTCTCTCTCTCTCTCTCTCTCTCTCTCTCTCTCTTAACAAAGATCTTTTAAAGTGTGGAATTTTGAAAGGGTTCTCTTCATCGAAATACACGTAAAAATAATTTTACTATGTTACGATTTTTTTAAATGGCTACGCTTGAGTCATTTGATTGTATATAATTAAACAACGACCTGCCAAATCAGTTCTATAAAACTGAACAGGTATAGAAATTAAATATTGAACTTTGTTATAATTTAGAGAGCTCATTAAGTGTTAAATTTTGTTGAACATACAGTGTGTATCCTATTTGCGCACTTGTTAACTGAAAACTCATCTTAGTTTCTATACATGTATGTTATGCTACTGCTCGATTGATCTTTTTATTGATATTTAGACTTAGTAAGAGTTAGATGTGCCATGTGTTCGTTTCTGACAATAAGCGGAAGCGGATGGGCTAGCTTTAATTAAAGAATTGATTCATGTATTTGAAATCGATACTCAAGTAATTTTTTTTTCATTCAAATTTCATCTACATGTAAAATTTATCTAAAAACTTTGACGTCTGAAAGAGATCTTTGCAGTTCCGATAGAAAAGTTTTCAATTGTAAAGTAAAAAAGCTGTGTCATTGAATTACTATCATGTCCATATTCTTTTACATATTATCGCTATATCAAAATTAACGCGTTTC
>JAWDGP010006457.1:240000-393344 GCA_033675545.1 Elysia crispata
ATTGCGTGCAAATCCTAGTTCTTATATAAGTAATAGAACGATCAACATCTCCTTTCAAAGCAAGTAAGGAACATTATCACCATCAAAGCATTAAAGTTAATTAATCTCTTTTGTTTCTTTTGTTTTCTCTTACATTCTCAAAGCACACATTAATTATGAAAGCCTTGTAAATTTTTTTTCATACTCCTGTGTGACCGTTAGATGGCTGAATTCAATATTAATTATACTTTCATTGCAATTCAAATGTAAAACTTCACTTTGCACGACACGTTTTTGTAGGCACGAGCCTGTGGTAAAGTTGTGACCCACACCTGCAAGATCTCGATTATCAGCGGACATCACTGACGGGTGATGGCTGCAGACTTGTGGGCAGCAGATGTCTGCCCAACTTGCATTTTACTTGATCAGAGTCAACACTCATGATTTGCTGTTTTGCATCCTGTCAGTTGTAGATCTATCAGTCCCCAATTTGATAGCCGCACACTATACCAGGAGAAGCCCTATGATGACTAGATTTTAGTCCAGGTCAAGGCGATAGACCTACGCATTGCTGGCGACAATAAAATTATAGATACTGTTAAATTGGTATTTCTGTGTGGGTTTAAAGTAATCGGCTTTGAAACAAGGCTGCAAACTGGCTTGAATACTCATTTTACTGGCCACCTATACATGCATTTAATCTACTGTAATGCTCCTTAATATTGCAATGATCCTTTGTTTTTTGTTTCAACATTTGCCACTTATGCCTCCATGTTTTTATGATACCCAGTTTTTATAGGTGCTTTGGGTACATTGGCACAGAATGAAGAGAGGCATGCACAACGTCTAAACAAGCTAGGCCTAACCTACATAGATGTAGGCTTACTTTTGTATCTGAAATTTTAAATCTAAGGTCTCTAGGGATATTTATAAAATTGCATACAATTGTGCATTATTATCATTATTTTCTTCAACTTACAACTATTGTTTATATTGTAGTGTTCAGTAGGCCTACATTTTCCACACCTTACAGAATATGCTCAGGTCTTGCAACAGAGGGTGCCGGTATCCACTATTGACTTTGGTCTTATTTTGCTGCACTGACACAGAGCTTAAGGGATGGGCATTGATAGAGAAGAGGGGGGTTATCACCTTAAGAAAGAAGATTGCGAAGTTGATTTGGAAGTTTTTGAACCAACTGTCTTAATGAGTGGTTCAGAGTTGTTCCTCTAGAGTGGCAATTTAGAGACAAATGTCCTTATAATTATAGCCTCCCTAACCTGTGGACATCTGTTTTTTGTGCCAGCTAAGCCATGGATGAGGTTTTCTTCACATATTTATTGATAATTTTTCAAAGAAAAAAAATTTTTTTTAATTCAGTATTGTTGAGTATCACTGGTGTCAAAAATTGTGTATTTGTCAACAATCAAGAATCTAATTAAAAAAAATATTAGGTCATTAAATGTGACAAGCATCTAGTGAGATTGACATGTTTTAGTATTCAATAAGGTAAGAAAATTATAATCTTGTGTTATATTGATAAAAATTGGTGAAGATTATTTTTTTTTCATGCTTATATTTTTATATAATACCAAGCACTTGCTTCTAATTTTAAGTGGACAAGAATTTTTATCTTAATCTATAAAGATTTAACCTTGGAGGTTTCCTTGACAGATATACAGGGTATTCTTTACCACGCAATTTGCAACAGAACCTGCAAGCTGATTTGGATTCACTGTGGAATTGACAAGTCTAAGATTTGAATCATGTCTTCAGTTGCTCAAGATGAGCATGGTAAGTTGTCTACTTTAATGCAGCTAAGTTGTCATTTTCAGTTTATTTCAAGAGTTTAATCAGTCAATAGCATTGAACAATTTAAACTTGCCTTTACATTTAGCCCTTTATGTTTTGAGCATATAGGATTCAATGAGATATAAATTTAGGATTCTGACATTGAAAATTTATTGTTACTAGACCTTAAGGAATGTGGCTGATCAACAATACATGTATAACATATAACTTTGTGTGTATGTGTATACAGATTAATATTTGTGACATGCCTTATTTCATTTCATAATAAAATAAGCTAGTCATGAAAATCTTAAGTATCATGGAGACTTGACCCTAAGAGCAATTTTTCCATACTCTTATATTCCAACAATTTGAACATGCCCACCAAACTTATGGCATTTATGATTATCTCTACATTTGATACATCTTTGTGCAGCACTTGTAGAGCGAGTCTTTCTACGCATTGGCTCTGCAGAGAGTGATGAACAGCTTCAGACAGCATTAGGAAAATTTTTAGCCCCACTGCTTCTTAAGCTCAACAGTCCTGATGAAACAGTGAGATCAAAGGTATGTGCTCACCATTTGCCATATTAAATTTCTATCTAAGTACTATTTGGGGAGCAGGCTTGATATTTATTAAAATGACTTTTAGCCTCTTGCGATTATTTAAGATCAACCTATTCATCATGTTAGATTTTGATTTGTGATTACTTCTTATAAATGTTTTGCATATTGTAGAAAATAATCATAGTGGTTCTAAATGCAGCATTACATTGCTCAGACTGAAGGCCAGTATGGTTCAAAGTATTTTTATTTCTTTTTAAAGGAGGAAAGTGTTTAAAAATTTGGAGGAGCTGATTTTAATTTGGCTGTTTACACAGTGAGCTATAGGACTGAGTGATTTAGGATATCTTGTAATAGGTTTAGCTGTAGTTTATTTTTTTCTTTTTCGCAACCCTTTCAGACTTAAATGCCTCTGAGCAGTGTTCATTATTTTCGTTTTAGCATTGTTCATCAGGGGTAGAGAAGTGGCGGATAGCTCAATGTTTATTGTCAATTCAGGTATTGAAACTGCTGGCCCATATCAAGACTCGTCTGAAGAGCAGAAGCCAGATCCAGCTTCCTCTTGATGCTTTGCTGACACAGTTTCAGGACCCAGAAGCAACTCCATTTATTACAGTTAGTATTTTCTATGCCCATATACTCACTTTGTTAAACTTTGATAAATACATTAATTTTTTTGTGTATGTAGTCCTCTTTTTCATCTTCACTTTTCTTAACATTCTTACTTACTACTTCTTGTGCACTTTGATTTTTTCATGATATTCGTTTTTAACTTCCTCATTTCTCCACTTCTTTCTCACTATAAATTATGGAAATTATTACTGACAAATTCTGACAAAGCCTGCCCAAGTTGGGTACAGATGAAAATGGTCTATCTCTCTAATCAATGCCAGGAGCAGATTCTATCATATATTTCTGTTTTGCTCTGCTATTTGCATCATTTTATTTAACGCTGAAATAAAAATTGATAACATGAAAGAAGCATGTTCAGACCCACCAATAATAAAATATATAAATAATAACACATTTTTAAAGGAAAGTAAAAAAGTTATGTTGCTACCAATTCTATAATGTCAATATCAAAGTCATTAAGTCTAACAACAGTTAGATAGCTAAAGGGTGATCTGTGCGGGATATGACGCTAAAAAAAATCAGATAAGTTTTTTGTGTTTTGAAACCCACAGAGCGAGAGAAGTATAAAGCCTTTTGAAAACTTTTCCTATATCTCATAAAGAAACTTTTATTAGTAATCAGTGCCGAATGATTATAGGGGTGTATTGATCTGGTGTCAAAGGTTTGTTTGGGGAAAAGAATTGTGCAGCCATCTTTCTTTCATCATTGTTGAAAGTTATGTGATTTGTTTTTTCTCCAGAATTTCACAATTTTGTACATAAAACTCGGATTCCCTCGAGTGGAACCTGTGAAACAGGCTGAGTTGGTACCTTTGCTCATTAATTGTTTAGAGGGGAGATCAGTCAATCATCAAGACAGGTTTGATTTTTTGTTCATCAGTTGATTTTAATTTTATCTCTTTGTCTTGGTAAGGCTTTTTTTTTTTTCAATTTTAGTAATTGTATTTCTTTAAGACAATGTTATTTACACTCAATGTTTTTTTTTTTCTTTTCTCTTGTGTAAGAGACTTAACTTTTTGCCTCTCTGTTTGGAAGCAATGCACAGAGACTACAATAGGTTTTAGGAGTGAGACCAAAATACTATCATGCTAAGAGGGAGCCAAATCTTGTGCATCATTTTGTCACTTTCCAGCTTTTGTGATTTAAATGATAAATAACAGAGATTATAAATATTAAAAGGTAAATTGGACTGATTGTGTGTTTTGATACATTAAAGTAATGTGGGCTTTAAGTAAAATTGACTTAGTAGATATCTTGCATTGTAAAAAGTTTTCCATTTTGATGTTAATTTCCAACCTATACCGTAGTTACCATGTCATTGAGAAATACTCTTATGCATTAACTGCTAGAGAAAATAAGAGAACTCTGACAAACAAAAAACTATTAAATCTTGTTAAGCTGAGTGAACAATATATTTTTCTGATAAGTAGTAGTTTATAAATTTTTCTGATAAAAAGTAGTTTATAAAAAAGGATTTTTTCTCTTAACTGATTGAATGTTTCAGATGAAGATATTAAAAAATCTCTAGGCTTGAACTGAAAAATGAATGAATTACATTTTTTTACTTGCCCCAAAGCAAGTCCATTCAATTAATTTATCTTTGTACCAAAATTATTTTTATTTCCATTAAAGCATTCTTCAGCTTCTGACTCCAGCCTTACAGTATGTAAAAATGCCAAAGACTGAGGCTGAATGCCGTGCAAAGTTCCAACTGGCAGAGAAACCGGTGGTGAAACAGTTGCTTTTGGAGTACTTTATGGATGTGCTTCTCCTCCCATATAAGTATGAACAACATTTTTTGCATGTTAATATTTTTATCAGTGATAAAATCAAAATTTCAAGAACTTTGCTGGATATGTACAGATAAACTTAGTTCGGTCAGATTCAAGTTCACTAAGAAAATGGTTTAAAAATGTATAAACATTAATTTTCTTGATTTATCTTTTCACACGGCTGTTAAAGAGCGGCATTTTAGTTTGCCTGCCGCACCCGTGAAGCAGCCTGTAACCCGATCGGGTCATGGGGTCAACCACCCCGGCAGAACGGGGATTCCCCTTTCCTCGCAACTTTAGATTTTAGATCTAATTTTCACACCAAAAACAATGGAGAATTTAAGCTTATGCATGAAAGGAAGAAATACAAAAATCATACAACTTGTTACATCTATATTTCAGCGATACGAGGATATATTTTTTCCTCTTCTTTTCATTTAATTGATGGAGTTATTGAGCGCTTTAATAAGTACATGAATCTGGAATAATCATAAGTTGGTGACGTTTTTTACGGGACATTTATGAAAAATTGAAACAATTTTTGGGGATGAAATTTTTACAGCATTTTATATATATGTTGAACTTAACACCCACCAAAGGGCATTAGCGAAGAGTTCTCCGTTTCCAAGTTATGCGGGTTTGAGTTGTGATAGTCCACTTCTTACAATGCTGGTACGGCGTTTTGATATAAAATAATAAATCTAAACAACGATAGAACATTGTAGTTCAAGCTGTGGAGCGTCAATATATATGAGGGAGGCCTGGTGTTAACTTTTAACAAAATTAAAAACACGCACTATGAAGAAAATGAAACTTGTGTAGGGTTGCGCATTGTCTTCCTTTACAGGTAAGTCATACGTTTACTTTGCCTTCCGTTCTTCAATCGGCGGGGTGTGTGCTAAGAGTAAGAGCTCTCTCTCTCTCTGTCTGTGTCTGTCTGTCTGTCTGTAATATTTTCAAGCTTTTATTATAACTTTCTTCAAACCTCTGACGCCTAAGTGCTTTGAGTTTATTTACGTCAAAATATTAAAAGCATATTGTAAAAATATTTTTTTTTGTTACTGGAAATGATTGTGAACACCAAAAGTTAGTTGTTGTTGTCGATCAGAGTGTTATTTACGGGTAGTTCGTGCAGACCCGAGCGTGTGGAATTATTTTAAAAAATCATATAAAATTAATGAAAAACTCTTCGCACTTGAAACTTTCACAAGTTCTTTATATTAATCTTTTAAATATCGGGAAACAATTTTTAAGGGATAAAATTGTTTCACTTTTGAAATATTCCTATTAAACTGAGGTGTTATGAAAATCAAGACTTTTTTCTGTTCTTTTACTAGAAGTATAAAGATTCACCTGCACCATCTAAACACTGTATAATTGAGAGGTAAAAAATATAGCGTTGTATTCAGGACAATTTTAGCTTTAAAATGATTATTTGTTTGATATACTTGGTGTTAATGAGGCCAGATTTATCGCGATGCAAAAACAAGTAAAAAATCCTAATATTAGATTTAACCGGAGTGCACCGTCGCGCACGGGCACATACGGTTGTAGCCTGCCTGACAGGTGATTGATCATCGATCCGCCCACTAACTGCGGGCGTCTGAGGTAGGGCCAGGAAGCAAACTAAGTTGCCGCTTTTTGGTCTGTTTTAACAGCCGTGTTCAGCTAAATAATCATTATATCATTCAAACTGACCATGGTATATCTTTGTAAGATCTAGTGAAGGCTTAATCGAAAAGATATTGTAAAACTTTCCTTAATTACAGAGTTATCCTAATATGTGTCAAATGTGAGAGCGTTTATATCAGTGTGGAGTTCTGAAATAAAAAAGGTAAAGAATTAAGTTTAAATGAATATTTCTCAAAAAAAAATTTGACTACTTTAGTCTGTTGTTAAAGAAGGTAAGTTGTCTGCCAAATTTTCTTTTCCTCATCATGCTATCAAAATTAAGGTTGTTTCATCATCTTACAAATTTAACATTGGAATTTTCTCGTATTTCATTCAAATATCCTTGCCAGCAAGCAACGATTCTGTAATTGCAATAAAAAAAAACAGAATTTTGAGATGTTTAGCAGAAAGAAGAGCTTATAATCAGCCCACGATTGAAATTTTTTCCTCATGGTGGAATAAATCCTCGTGTTACCTGTGTATCAGCTGGTGCATAACTTTTATTTGAGAGTGACTGTGGCTTTGTTAAACATGTGGTGTTTGATCAGATTTGCTATGGTATTTTCTGTTTCTTACACTGAGATCCTTGATCCTTGATTTAAACCTACTGCTGATACCATTACATTTGTGTTAAAAAAAATGTCATGTTTGTAACAAGATGATTGAGCTCTCACTTTTTGTCATGTGGATGGATGTACAAAAGTATGGAGCATTGGAGGATAAAACTTTTCTTGATAGATAAGTAGTTCAATGCATGCAAAATATGGACATTGCTGGGAAGAAGGTGTATATGGTGCACAGCAGACTTTCTTATAACAGTTCTGACAGGAAAAATTTATTCGTGAAAAATTATGCAGAAAAAAAAACCACGACACATCTAAATAGATTGTCAAATTTAAGTTAAAATTACAATAAAGCTAGAAGATGGAACATTTAGACATATTTTTTGTCTTCAAGATATGATACCTATTTATGCCAAAATATTCAAATTGCTGTTTTTGCAAATGTCAGCTATGGTTTTAGATTCGCCTATCATATAGAAGAGACAAATTTGGTTTGGATCTATAATGCAAAACAATTCCTTGGCAAAGTTACTATAGAAACATCCAGAGGCAAAACATTGCTTGAAAACAGTATTGTGTAGTACCATTACAAATTTATCTTTATCTTCAATTTACAGTGCTCATGTATCAGCAATACCCCCACCTTCAGTAGAGGGCGTTGATGGTGTAGCAGGCAGTAGCCCCCAGCCACCAACAGTGGCTCCACCACCAGGCCTTAGCCCCTCAGCCCTGAAGAGATTGACAGGTGACAACCCTATGATGCCAGAGGAGCTAGAGAAGGCTAAATTGAGCATCATCAACTTTTTAGGTAGTGGTGTTGTACGAGAAGAAGAGGTGGTATGCCACTTCATTATTGCATCATCAGACACAAGGCATAGGTGAGATAGGTTCCCTTTTTAAACATGTTGAATATCCATATGTTTTTTTAATGAATGAATGAATCATGTTTTGGTTTTAACTTTAAAGTAATAAAATCACATAAAACTTATGTCCAAATATTCTTAAATGTGGGGGGCATATTCTGATGGCTATATTTTAAAAGTATCAATTCTGTCTTTTTTATTGAAATCATCAGACTTTGTTCACCCACATTAATTTGATCTTAGTGAGTTGTTACAGGTTAATTCAATAATATACCCAGCTTTTTAAACTGTGCGTGAAAACAGTTTGATGTAAATGTGAAAGTCTAAAGAAATAATGACCTGTATTATTGAATTGAATGTTTCTCCTATTTTCAGTGTTGCAACATCTGCAGACATGGAAGTAAAAAAAATAACAGGGTGAGTCCTTGCAAAACAATTTTAACTCTTTGAATCCGAGCGGCCCCAGAGTACAGCCGATCTAGTTTCAGTTTCGGACGAGCAGCCGCAGCCTGTGGCCGCTAGATAGACTCTTTATAGAGGCTTTTATTTAAGGCCTCTGTCCAAATGTGAATTTGGGGCACGGACTCAAAAGTTAAACCATAATCCAATCAATGCAAAGCCTAGAGAATCAATGCAACGCCTAGAGAACATATTATATTTCCTAGTGAACTTTCTTTAAAAAAAATGTTCTGCAATTTCAATATGTGCATATAACTGTCTATGTCTTCATTACATGAATATGATATGCCTTTGCTTTTAATTAATGTTACAATTTATTATTTATGACTTAAATATTTTTAAAGTCTGGTCTTCCATTTTTTTAAAATAATAAACTGACCTTTTTTTTTTATTACAGAAGTATTGACTGGAACTCAAGTGATATTTTAAGCAAACTGTGTCAAATTTTCCAGGGTACTGTTATTGTCAAAGGGAAGGTTTGTACTTGCCAATGGAAATAAAATTATTTTCACTCAGTCCTACATAGAAGTTGGGTACTTTTAAAACATTTATTGGCTTCAGTATGAGATAAATATTCATTCTTACTTCAAAAAACACTATCTATTCTGAAGTTGTTTGTAGATCTCAATTCTCTATTAAGTATAGCAGATGAATTGCTCTCTCCTTTATTTTGGAACAAAACACGGATATCAAAGAAATTTTACATAGAAAAGTTTCATCTCATTTTATTTTAATGTCCAGTTTGAATTTCTCTAATAAATCATAAGTAATGCTGTACTTCTTCTTTTTATTTATTACTTATATTGGTAATGCGCATGTTAATGAAAAACCCACCTGCTTTCAATATAATAATTCAAATTGTATGGGAATGGATGAAAATTTCGAATTAAGAGGATTCGAATTACAAAAAGGGGCATAAATTAACTGCAACGAGTAACTCTTCCCTCCTCTGTCTCACGTTGCTACCAGTAAGTGGATCAGCATCCTCCTCACATTGTTAACCTACTGATCAGCCTTTCCTGGTCAGTGATTAGTATGGCTTGCTGCTTGACAGATATATGAATTACTTGTGTTATACCATATGAGGAGGTATCAACTTTGAATAAAGAGAATCAAATCAGAAATACTTTGAAAAATGAGTCAGACTCTAACAAAGCCAAAGAGGAGAATATAATCTATGCTCTTGCAAAATTCGGTTTATGAGAAATTCGAATAATCAGACTTCGAATTTTCAGGTTTCCACTGTATATTTTTCTTCATGACAGGTAACAGTAAAGCCAGAAGACAGGCGGAGTCCAGTGTTACCTCGTATACGGCTAAAAATATTTCCTATTTTCTTGAAAGCTAGAGAGGCTAGCAACATGTTTCCTGCATCACTACAGGTAAAATAATCAATGAAGGGTGAAGCAAACATAATGAGATAAAACATGGATCTCTCTAAAATAAATATCTGATCTTTCATTTTTGTACCACATTATGATAGTCTTTTTTACTTCCTTTTACAAAGCGTTTCTCAATAGTCTGGGACAGTAAAAGTTCTTAAATAGGGACATGTTGTGCAAGGGGTGAAATCTAAAAGAATTCATCAAGGTGTCTCAATTTTTTCTAGATTGTCTTTGACTGCCTTTTTGGAGCAA
Source organism: Elysia crispata (assembly GCA_033675545.1). Classification (NCBI taxonomy): domain Eukaryota; kingdom Metazoa; phylum Mollusca; class Gastropoda; family Plakobranchidae; genus Elysia; species Elysia crispata. The sequence continues at coordinate 249,932 of JAWDGP010006457.1, forward strand.
ATCCAAATGCCAAGTTGAAGAGCATGGCAGTTCAGTTTGTTCACCACATGTGTCTTAAGTAAGTGAGTCTTCTCAGCAAACTTTTAATTTAAGAAATTAATCAGGTAATCCACTCTTACTTGTGAAATGTCTTTTTACAACCATTTTATTTTGTGGTACAAAAAAAGTCTGATAAGTGTGTCATTATATATTTGCCCTTTGTTTTGTTTTTTAATGGTAATTATAAAGAGGGTGAATTTGAGATGTTGCTGCTTGTAACAATTTTATTGTTTGTAAAAGGTAAAGTAAATTAAAACTATACATTTGCGTCGGAATGATAAAATTGTACTGTTTTCTTCCTCTGGAAGAAACAACAAATGTCAAAGTATTATTTAAATTTGAAAAAATGAAAAAAAAAATGAAATTTAGTATAGATTTCTAATGCGATATTTTGTGTAGAATATCATTGTGAATTTTAATTGAATTTTCTCACTGACGTTTTCTAACAGTTGTGAGGATACCAAATTTGCCTTGATGGATGCAGTGCTATTAAATGGAATGTTGAAAGTTATAAAGGAGGCACAAGAGGTATGTTTATACACAGCTCTGCCTTTCAATCATTTGTTTCAATTTATTCATGTTTTAATTGATATAGGAAAATGACAGGTGCTTTGTTTTTTCAAAACAAAAGTTGGAAACCATTTTATATCTTTGCCTGCCACTTTTTATTAGTTCAACACTTTACAGTAATTTTGTCAATTAATTTCAATCAATGAAATATTTTTTTTACTAATACACAGATTACTGTTTTCAGCCAAGACCAAGTAAAAAGATGCTCTGGAAATTGAAACATGTATTTATATTGTTATTCTTTATTGATTGCCCAATCCCACCTCTGCAGAATCAGAGAATAGGGAAACATAGAGTGTACAAGGCAAGTCGAGCATGAGCCATGACTCTTGTCCCCCTGAGGTCTTCAGTGACAAAATATTGCTACTCTGCCTTCTTTGTGGTGCATGAAATAAGCAGCTGATGCTCTTTATGTATTTAGTACTTACTACAGTTCATTTATTTTGATGCTCATTATTTGCCATATTTTTTATGAAGACTTCCCTTAATCTCTGATCTCTATAAATCAACCCAGTGCAATTTACTTTCTATGAAATGGTAAAGTTTTTGCAATGGCTGGAAAATGAGGTTATGAATTTGATGAATATAGACAGAAATAATAACTATTTGCAGAAAAAAAATGAGAGTGGAAAGAATGGACTCATGATAGGTTTCTCAGTGGACTTTCTTTAGATTTCAAATTAAACTTATTTTATTTTTCAGTGTAGACACATGAACTAATGACCCTGCCTTGTAGTTCTAAAAGAAAAAGAAAGAGTTTTTGTTTTTCTTTTTGATCTTTCCCTGTGATTGAAGTGATCTACATTATTGTTCTAAGAACAGGAATGTTGCTTTAGATATCACACCTATGCCAGATACATTTCAATACTTTACTCTCATCAATCCTTGTTGCTGATTTTTATTTGCAAGGATCTTGTTTAAATAGCAACACTGACATGATCTCCATGAAAGACTCTGAACATTTTTGATACATAGATAGATTTCAAACCACTTTTTATTTTTTTTCCTTTTTATTTTCAAAATATACCTGTTTTTGTGTAGCATTAGAAAAACAGTGCTAACCAGCACTCTTAAGTTGAGAATTTTAGTCTAATTAAATACTGATTTTTTCCTCACTAATTTTCTTTTAGTTTAAACAAAATATTTTAATTCATGTAGTTCCTTCCGCACAGCTCTTTTTTCCATCAATCATACCTTTTTGTCCATTTGAGCCCTGTTTGATGTACAACTAAATTATAATTGCAGTGAATTTGATACAAATTCAAAGGATCCAAATTGGATGTCTCATTGAAATGAAATATTGAATATATATGAATTTCCGTGTTGACAGGCACTTTGTATAACATTCTCACATTTACATAGTGTCTGCTATAAAGCATTTTTTACTTTTAGGGAAAAAATTTTTTAGATGCAATTTTTTGTATCCTTATTTAAAAACTGAGCCTCCCCCAAAAATTTTTTTCTTTCGATCAGTTGAGGTTTGAAAATTTGCAAATGTCACTTCATAATGTGAAGGAAAAGATAAGGACATATCATTTAAAGTATGATTGTTGTAGCAATGAAAGTGTAAGGAGTAATTTACAATTATAAAGGTGTAAATAGGTTAATAACTTTTGCTTAGATAAAACCAATATGGATTTTACTTTATAGTAATGAAATTTATGGGCATCCCACATTTACATACTGAGAGTAAGAAGAGAATAATAATAATAATGATAGTAATAATAATAATAATAATAATAATAATAATAATAATAATAATAATAATGATAATGATAATGATAATAATAATTTATTATTATTAATGGTGAGTATCTAAAACATGTGTTTAAAACAAAAAGATTAGCCATTTCATATTCATTATTGGTTTATTATTTTCTTGAAAAATTAATATTTGAGCACAAAAATGTCTGAATGAGTCATAATCTTTCATAGTACTTTCATATATTTTGTCTGCGCAACATATTGTTCCATTACATTTTAAAAATTATCATGCTCATATTTTTTTATCATCTGAAGGTTTAGGTGAATCCCAGTTATGAACACTGTTATATTATCTGTTTACAAGATGATAGTTAACTTATTACACTAGCAGATTATTACCTTATTGCAACCATTAGAAGAAATTCATAAAAGTAAAGAAATAATAACCAAGTCAGATAGAAGATCTTTTCTTGATAATCAAAAAACCATTACAGTAGGAGATATGAAATGAAAAAAGTATGTATCAATTTAAAGTTTGGTCATTTCTTCAAATAAAGATTTTTTTGTCCGTTGAGACGGCCTTCTTTTTGTGCGGTGCTTTAGAGGTATAATATTGCAGTGGATTTCTATCATTATTTTTATGTATATGGGTACACACACATTTATCATTTTCTCATCTACTCATTGCTCGTCCTTTTTCAATAACGAAAAATAAAAAGCCAATCTTCATGCACAGTTTTTTTTTGTGCTCAGGTTGTTTTACATATTAAAATTATTCAAATTTTTTTTCCACACTAAAGTCATATTGAACTAAATTGATTCTGTATTGAAAATTAGAAAGTAACTACAATAGAAAAAAAATTCTGAACTCTCAGGAAGCAATATTTTACTTTATTTTATAGATCTTAAACTCATAATTGAAAAAAAAAATTTCCTGGAAGATAATGGAAATATCAAGATATTTCTTGATCATGGACAGACAATATTAAAAATTACAATATGAAAAAAGAACATATAAACATGTATTGACAAGCAAAATATTTGCTCTTTGCTCAGTGATTGTCTCTAGACAAAGTCATCTCTCTCCTGACTTAGTAGTACTGAACAAGTTCACAAACTAAAGCAATTTTGTCAATTCTAGATGGTCACTTAGATCAACATCCCTCGATAAAAAGTTAAGCATAATAGTGCAGCAAGTAAGGTTCAAACTTGTCTATGGTAGCATCACTGCTTATTGATCATTACAATGTACACTAGGTTAGGAGAGTGATAAGAACATGATAACAACCAATGTCAACTTTGATTTATTTGTCATGGAGAGTCATTCTTGTCTATTCTCAAGTAAGCAGGAAAGTTTCTTGATATGAGCAAAAGTGCTCTCCTTTTACTCCAATCAGCTTTAGTTGAGGGGTCAATGTTACAGATATTCCTTTTGTTCACATGTTGTACAAACTGCGCTGATGGAATAATGTCGTGTTTGAAACAGAATCGCATATTCCTCAGTGGGTGGGGAACCTCAATAATCAAATAGAAATTTCATTCAGCCAAAACTTTTTTTCTAATTTTTTCAGGTCCAGTATGCTCTTGCTTTCATCTTCTAATTAAACAAAGCTATTTTAGTTGAATATTTATTTTTTTTTATCAAACTATTCCATTTATTGTAATTTGAAATTAAAAAATTTTGCTTACAGTTGTTTGTCTAAATTTTGTGCTAGAAATTAGCAAGCTTTTTTGGCTTCACTAGTTTAAATGCAATATTGTATCGGAGGCTGCTGACCTGCGCATATTTGATATACAAATGTATCTGTGTCATTCATATCATTTATTGCCATCTATTGTGTTTCAGTCAAATTAACAGAATGCTGCATTTGTCATAGCTTGTAGAAATAGTCTTCAGAGTAAAGTAAATCATCCAAATTTTGTTGTCATCAAGTATAGTTTGAAACCGCACTTAGAGATATTTCAAAGCAGCAAGTGTGAATGAGAGTTAAAGTCAGAACTTGATTCATTTTGTTTTTGGCGCAATATAAGAGTGGGTTTTATAGTTGCTTAGAGAGTGAAAAAATTACCAGTTTTTGATTTTATGTACACAGATATTTTATTTGAAACCAAAATAGAACTAAAAGTATAACCAAAAAAGTTTTATATCATATGTTGGCAGTAGTTCGAAACCAGTATGAATGACTTTTGATGAATCATTCCTGGCATACATTTTAATTACCAGTCTCGTTTATTATGTTTGTGAAGATCAGCATCATTTTGATGTAAAACATCAGAGCAGTTAATGAAATGTATGATTTTACAAATTTATTTTAAAGGATCCAAAACTCAGAAGTCTGGCATATGTAGCAGTTGGGAAAATTTCTCGAAGGTCACCTCATCGACTTTCCAAGGACATTCAAATCGTACAGACTTTTTTTGATGCAATATGTCAGGTTTGTGGTGACCATTTTTTGCTTGTTTGATAAATTGTCCATGTTTGTAATTTCAAATATGAGAGAAATATGGTGGAAATACAATGTACAATAGAAGCCTTTGCTTTTTATGGTGCTGTTATTTTATTTTATTATGATTGTTTTTCTTACATGTATCATACATTCTTCAAAATATACATAGATTTTTTTCAATTTGTTTTATTTTTATTGAGAGTTTTTTTTTTCCCTCATAAGCAAATAGCGAGTTAACCATGTTAACTTTTCTGTCTAAAATTATTTTATATTCTTTTTTTTTCTTACGTTTTGTTTGTTATCAAACAAGGACTAATTAAATTTTCATATTTAAAAAACTTTTAGGAAGAGGGTGATACTCGCCTTGCTGTGCAAGAGGCCTTATCTATGATGGCAGATGCCTTCTGTAATATTGACAGCACACACATGGCTTTGATGGAAGCTTTATTGCTTCAAAATATAGATAAGGTAGGCATTCTGTGTTGACAATGTTTATATTTATTTCTTATTTTCTTTTTGTAGTTTATGTTGACTTATCATTTAATGACTATTTGGTCTACAAGTATTACAATGTGAAAAAAAATTTTCTTAATTCATTGATAAATATGAGACTTTCCAACTTGATCCAAACAATTTAGAAGGACACTTATGCTCTAAAAGGCCAAATATAAATGATTTAGAAGTTGGAATAAACAAGTAGACAGTAATTATTTTTAAAAAATCATTAACAAAGTATTTTGTCAAAATATGCTGTTCTATATCTAGTGATAAATTAATTGAATTATCTAGATTACGACTTATTGTTTGTAGTGACCTTAGAGCCATGTAATTTAATTAGTTTCTTAATGACATTTTCCTGAGTTTATAAAACTGATAGCATGTGTGGTGAAAAACATGCTTGTGTTTCTTTCATTTTGATTTTGCAAAGGCTTTCTTAAAATTTTTTTTAAAGTTGTACCATAATAGTTTTGATCCTCCAAATGGATTGTTTATTGTGTTCTTTGCGAATTTCCATTCAGGAGGAGTACCAAGCTCGTGTTGTTTCGGTCCAATATGCTGCCAGAGTTTTTCCTTCAGACCATATTCCCTCTCGATATGTGCTCATGCTAGCTGCTGGAGACATGTATGTTCTGGGATGGACAATCTCTTTGTATACATCCATTTTTCCAAAGTCTTACTGATCTCACATAGCTATTGGGATCATTTCTGTTTCTGATAAAGAATTCAGAAACATAATTCTATCTTTACAACATTTTTATTTTTTATTTTAATGTGTATGAAAAGTGAAAATTTTGTTTTAATAAGTTTAAAATCTTTATCAATATGCATAATTTTGCCAAACAATATAGCTTGTCAAAAATAGAGGAAACAAGCACACCAACTTTTGCAGTAATAATTGTTTCTATGAGGGTGTTCTTGAGCTTGAGTAGGTGAATTTAGTTTTTCACCATGCCCTTAGCCCCATATTGCTTATCCAAATCTGTGACAGCTTTTAATGAATAAAGTTACCATAATATCTCAGCAAAAGTATAGATTTCTTCGAATGTTTAAGAAAACTAATGTAAAATACTTCAAAGTCTTGCCCAAAGGCACGTTGTAATGCAGTTGCTATACAAAAATCGTAAAGCAAATTTCAAGCAGTGGAGAAAATAAAAAACTAAATAGATGGAATTAATTGCATAAGAATAGAATTATTCTTCATCTTTTTTGCACTCATGATTGACCTTCAGAATATGGTTACTGTTCTTTTTTTTTTCAGCTTCATTTTCCTCAACAAATTTTCTTGATATGTACCTTGTAATTTTGTCAATCGGCTAAATCCATAAAACAATACATAATTTTTAACAGATAAACTTCAGCAAGTGCATTTGTAGTTTGCATAGTAATAGATTTATTTTTCTCATTTTTGTTAGGTAATCAGAAATCTGAAATAATTCTTACTGCTCCCCCCCCCCCATTGTGAGCAGATGAACTCATGCAGTAATTTTTCTCATTGGCAAAATAGCTCTGGCAGGAGGTGTGAATTAAAGTGCCAGAATAAAAAATTCTATAATATTTTAGGCAATTTCCTAATACGCATTCTAGGAGTTCAACACAAAATAGTTTTAAATAGTTAAGGCTATTTTACAAACAGATGCACAACAAAGCACTTTCTATTATAGGATTTCACCGTGCTTAGGCATTCTTGGGTGACTTTTTCACTCTTTTTCAGTGGCAAAACATTCATTATCAAATATTAAGTCACCTAGATCACAATTTTTCTTGATGGATTTGAGCTAAGACATAGTTGAACTTGCTAAATGTATGTAAATTTACCAGATATTTTGAATGAGTTAAACGGGAACACAAGAGGAGAAGAAGAATGAGTATATAAAGTTCTAATGGTACATATTTGTATTTAATGAGAGTTATTGCTCTATGTGGACTATTTAAAAATTGCTTAAATATTTCCTCATTTTATATGCTTATCCACATTTTTACATCTGACATTCTCAGCAAAGACGATGTTAGAGGTGAAGCAGTAAAAACTCTTCGAGGCAGCCAGATCACAGAGTTAGGCAAGCAGAGAGAAAAGCATGTGCTGCCAGACTTTGTGGAAATGATCAACTATGTTCAAAGAAAAGTAGGATTTAACATGCTTTTACAGCTTTGTATCTTTGAAATATATTACTAAAATTTCTTAACACCAGGTGCACCCTTACAGATAATCATGTGCTCAAAGGCAGGGTTTTAAATGTCTTTTTTTGTTTTGTTATATGATTATTAGTGCTAAATATGAATGTTTTGTGTTTGTTGGACTCATTTCAACTGGCATTTAACTTTATCTAGTTTAAACTTAAAACTCATGGTATGGCACAATTATCAATCTTCAGTTTGTTTTGATCAGTATTTTGGGTGATAGAAGGTTTTACAGTCTTCATTTAGTATATACTTGAGTAGTATAAAATATTGCATTATTTCATTTAACAAACTTTAAATGATTTCTTTGAAAAACCATTTACATTTATTGGATTTTCTTATTAATAACTTTGATCTTACAGAAAGTACAAACATGGTTTATGTTATAATAAAAATGTGATTCTAATTTTAAAAAACCCTTACTTCATCTTTTAAAATTTACAGTAAATACATACTTTTCAAGGTATTCTGCTTCCTTCATCTATTTGTAAGGCCAAGCAAAGAAAAATATCCAGTCACAGGTATATATCTGGAAATGCCACTCTACCGTTCAACCCATTGTCATATAATGAGGTAAACATTTTTTGTCTGATGCAATAGTCTTATTTACAAATCAGCTTAAATATGAATAAGCATGTTATATTATGTATATTAATGTATTTTTCTCACTAATTGTCTTTTGTTCCTCCCCTCCTCCTCTTTTTTTTGCCCTCCTTTTTCTAATTATAGGTATATTTGAGAAGTTTTGAATTAGTATATGCTTATCAGTTTTGTAAGATTTTCTATTGTGCTGCCCAAACTTTTAGTTATTTTGTTCTTCTCACAGATTCTGTTATACCTTCGAATGTGTCTAGCCCAGTCTGCTGGGGTTGCTATTGACTGGCAGCTTGAAAACCTTCCTGAGCATGCCCCAGTGGTGGCTGCGAGGGTTAGAACATTGTTGGCCCATTACCCTAATCAACAGGGTCCTGTGCAAGAATATGTTGGCATGTTGCAAGAGCTTCTTAGAGTCACAGCAAGTAGGTAGAATAATCTATGAACAAACTGAGCAATTAACAAAGTTTTAGCTGTAGATAATAAAATCTGTATATTCTTTAATGTTATTGACATTCAAAACTGGTGTCTACAGAAATTCTTTTGTTGTTTAATCACCCATACAATTTTTTCTCACAGATAATGTAATATTTTAGAAATGGGTATTCCATTGCTTCTGAGAGATTGAAGCCTGGCATAGTTAAATATCATATAACTTTCAGAAGCCATATCAATAAGTCTCTGTTTCAAAGATGCCTTTTCATTCTGCAAAGGATTTTTATTTGCTGGTGATGTAGAAAACCATTTTTTCAGTCCCATCGGCATAATATTTTGTGGTATTCTCTCTACAATGGTCTTATGCTAAAAATTCTAAAATACCTACCTATCTATGATATTTAGGTTTGAATGTAATCAATAGAATGTTCTCAAAAGCAGATGAGCAAAAACATGTAAAAGCAACACAACCAAGAGATGTAATGTAATAAAATTAAATTTTGAATCAAGTATTTATCTACCTTAGGTGGAGAAGTAATGTACTGCCTTTTGGAGATAGTTGCTATGGTACCTGACATCCTAGCCCATAAGTTTGTTCAACACCTGGATTGGCTTAAGGTGCGTGATGCAGTTAAAAGCCTGGCTCATTTCATGCTATTTATCTAATGGTTCTTGCATTGTTATTTTAATATTGTAATTCTGAAAATTTTGAGTTCTCTTATACAAACTTTGATTTATTTAACAGACATTTTTTAGTAACACGTTTGGTATTCAATATGTTTCGAAACTTGTATTAAGAAAGTCTCCTCATATTTTGTCAGTATTTGCTTCAATCAATTGAAATTTTGTTATTCCAGCATTTATCAGTCATTCATGGGAAAATATCAATTATGCAATTTTTTTCTTTGAGTCTGCCTTTTAAAAAAAAAATATTGACAAGTGCACATCTCAGTGAATCTCTAATATTATTTACCAAGGGAGATATAAATCATATGCTTCTATTTGATAATGATCCTCTTCTTTTTAGGTCACAATTCTGTGATTAATTTACCAGGGACACAATTTTGATTTCTGATACCTGCTGACTAAGCAATGTGTTTAGAATGAGGATAAAACTAACCTGAATTTAAATACAACCCATCTTTTGTGACTTATGCAAATGGGAATTTTTCCTTTCCAAAATTTGACATGAAAATAAGCTATTTAAATTCAAATTTATAAAGTAGGTGTAAAAAAAAGAAATTGTATTATTCTGTTATAGTTAAAAGTTAATCAATATATTTTCTTTCAGATTGTGTACTAGAACTTGACTCTTGAATCTAATTTTATTCTTTTCATGATTCATGATTTTAATATTCAGATTGCACATATATTTGAATTAATTTTATCTGTGGGGCTCTTGATAAAATGTGTTGCAGTTTTTATTTTTTATTTGTAAATTTTTTTTATTGAACTTTGATATGTATTTTGACATAAATGATGGAATAAAATTTAATATGGATAGAGGTGGACTTTTTGAAAATCAATGCCTTGTTTTAAAAAAACAAGTGAACTTCAACTGTGTACTTTAAAAACCCTGAAAATGTTTTTAAAAGTATTTTTAAGTTTTATTGTGGACAAAAAGGTGAATTTGTTCATTAAATTTTGTTGTAGTATTCTCTGGTTTAAATTTCTGGCATAGTTTTTCCATGCTAGTCTAAAGTGATAGGAAAGATTGAAATTATTTTGAAGATTACTGACTTCACCTCAAATTCACTCCCATAGAGTTTAGTGGCCAATCTTTATTTGCTGGATTTATTGGAGGGCAAAAGATATATATCTTTGTTGATTTATTAAGATGAAATATTCTTTACCAGCTTTTAATGCAGGTTTAAGGCATCACAGTAGCCTTTAAATCATATCTTGCACTTAAAGTCAGTTATGCGTCAGTCATACAGATTTATAATGTAGATCACCTTTAGAAAAGACAGATGCTTTTCTTTAGTTTAAAAGAAGGCAGAAGTTTTTGTAAATTGAGTATTGCATAGAGTGAAATTATTCATAAAGTTGTGCCTGTATTTTATGAATTTCTTTTTAAATCAACAGACATATTTACTGATATTTGTTCAATACACAGAGACAATGGTGTACCAAGAGAATTTTCATTGCTGAATATTTTAAACATTATTATTTCTTAGGGTATGCTCAGTAGCTCCAAGGATGACCTGAAACAATATGCAGCTGAGCTGTATGCCATCGTGAGCTTTCATGCCAGCTCTTCAGGATCAGGCTTTAATGACCAGGTGGACTCGCTGCTAAATTCTTTACATGACAAGGTAATATCAACATTTTATTCAAATTTATCTTTACTTTTTTTCCCACAGTATGTAGTACTTGATGGATTATGATGTCTGTACTATACCTCAGAAATTATTGATTGCTTTGGCAGAGTGATTTGCAATCATTCAGACTGCCTGCTTATATATGATCTTTACTATCATCTTTATAGTGATCGAAACACTGCTTACATCTAGCAATAAAAATTTTGTATCAGTGTCAACAGACATTCCTTGCTTGCCCTCCTGTCTTGCTCTTTATTTGTATGAATACAGCCTTTCCTTTTCCTTTTGCTGATGGCCCAGTAAAGTCATGTTTCAATCAAGGTCTTGACTATTAGTTCAGGTATCTCATTCAAGACTAGGCCATGAAAATGAATTTTTTTTTTAAATTGTATGTAACTGTTTTCTTTCTGTTGCTCATACACAAGTAATAATTTTGTTGCTTTCTTCAGACCTTTGTGTCCTAAAATTCATCATCCATTTTACTTTGTGCAGTAGAATGTGATTTTGTCATCTCAGGCAAATTATTAGTTTTGTGTATACTCCATTCAAATTTCATGCATTTAAAAGACAATTTAAAAAAAAAAAAGCATTCAAACTTGAAAGCTTGCAAAGGTTATGTGAATACAAAACAGAGACTGAATTTTTTTTCTCTGATTAATAAGTTGCTTGTCATCTTATGTCAAAACTAGTGAGACTTACTTGCACATTTTTCCAACCAGATATGTTTAATTGTTTTAATGATGAGGTGTTTGCCAGCCTCTTCATCTTTCATAACTTTAAGCAACTCTCATTTGGACTTTCTTTCTCTTCATGAAGTCTGTGGAAAGAAAAAGCAGACAAAATTTATTATCAGTAGTTGAGTTTGATTCCATGATCCATCCCACTGATCAATGGAGCTTTGTGCAATTTTTTATGCTTTTACAGTTTGCTATGTTCAGGCAAGAATTTCTCTGCCAGAATGTGTTTGGTAAACTCATCTGGCTTTATCTCCTGCCATTGCTTTTAGGATGTAAGTGTGATCAGCTGCAAATAATTCACTTTGACAAATGCTTTTTAAATACAGAATAAGCCAACTTAATTTTGTATGCATCTTCTAGGGCTTTGTGGTTCTGTTCATGAAGAATAGTCCTGTAGATGATATATTTATTGTCTTTACTTTTCTACAAGTTGTTGAAATTGAACTTCACTTGTCTAAATCTATGTGAACTTAATCTTGAACAGATATAGAGCTTTATAAGCTCTTCTTCTTTGACAAACTGGTTACACAAAATCTAAACTAAGTGAGTTTATATAGATCTACATGATGTCAGCAGGCCACAAAACATTGCAGTCTCAGCAGAGCACTTGTAATGAATGACCATATTTTTAATTCATTTGCTCTTCCCCTATCTTTTAGTTTGTTAACTTTTATTGCAGGAATCATGGTAAGGGCTTTACTGTCTCGTTAGGAGATTTCAAGCATTCATGGCAAACATGACACATTTGTGTGAAGATCTAGTGTTTAAACGAATCATAAAAATTTTGAAATGCACATCTTTTGGTGTTAATTTTTCTCATCATTATCATCTACTAAAGATTTAAATTTGTCGTGATGACTCAACATTGTTTTAAAGAAAGACTAGATTTTTTGAAAGGTGAGTTTTATATAATAGAATCTAAAAAACCAGATTATGAGGATGTTGGCCTAAACAAAAAAGATGCTGCTTTCATCCTAACTTTACACATTTTGATCAGAAATGATACATGTTTCATCCATAAAATTCTGATCAAAGTTGTAAAAAATATGAAAAAAGGCATCATTTTTGTGCCTACTCTTATACTTTTTTCAAATACAATAATATATAGTGAAAGTCACATTTACAGAAGATTTGTATTTCTCTTTGATTTTGATGCATTTTATTTCACCTATATAGGTTTACCAGTATAATAGAAGAAAGTAATCATATTTTTGACTACATAGCATGTTCCAATTTAGTTCGGATTTATTTCAGTCTGCAGCATGCATGGAATAGAAACAAATTTCATTTTTTTTCTGTCTCTTTCTCTTTTGCAGATATAAAATCTGGATTTTGTAAAAATTATAATGAAACTCAAGGTAATATCATATGAATTTAATAATTCTACATCCCAATCATCATCATGATTTTCGACCAGACAATCTATCACATTTCTTACCTGATTTTGTGTTTTATTTTCATTATAAGAACCCAGAACTTTGCCTTGGGGCCCTTCTTTGTCTTGGTTATCTAAGTGGACTCAAGATGAAACATTTAAAGTAAGTTATCTTTAATTTAGCCCGTCCAAAACAATTGACACTAATATTCTGCACTTTTATTGTAACATGTGGTTTAAATATTTTTTTAAAAATGGCTTCACTCTAGGACAAAACTATGTATAAGTCTAAGGATCAGTTATATACATAAAATAACTTAAAGTTTAGGCTATTTGATCTTATATGGACAAAGTAGATAAATTAACATAAATTTACATTTACACTTTTCACTTTTATTGGCTTTGTCAGTTACAAAAATAGGATTCCAGGTTGGTTGATTGTCCATATTCGAATTATAACACTTGATCTAGAAATGTTTTGCATAGATGCTTGCGCTGTAATTAATCTATCGAAAAATTTACTCAAGATAGATTCTGTTTAATTTTTTATTTGCTTTTACTGTATATGGACAAAAAAACAATTTTGCTAATTTTTTAAGTTTCTAGGTTTGTGACATTGTTTTCCATCATGTACAAAGAGAAAGTCATTGGTTTCTCTGTATTTATACTTATATGTAATGCTATTCTTTTTTTTTTTCAAGTCATAGCAGCCAAGCAAGTGAAATTTCTTGTGATCCAATCATGGTGAAGACTGCGAAAACAATTAGTATGTACTGGCATTTCTTTAGTAACTGCTGTTGCTATAGTATCTATGTATATTTGGTTCCTGGTAGTAGTGGTGCCATGTGCAGGGTTGAACCTATATGATAGGCCTTTGAACCCTTTTTTATCTTTCTACTAGATGTAGTTGTAGTCACACACTTTATCGTGCAAGTCTATATTTTTTTTAATTGGTGCCTTATCCAAAGTTATGGAATGACAATCATCGGGTCTCAGTTACATTTTTTTGTAAAGATTTGATTCCAGAACCTATCTTTAGCTCTACATTAAAATTCCAGGCATAATGAAATATTAAATAAATTTGAATCTTGATTTTATTCTTCTTAGGATCTCAATGTAGAGCTAGATTCAAATTTCTTAACTCTATTTAGATAACCTAAATGGGTGTTGTTAGGAGTAAGTAATCTTGAGAAAGAGAGCTTAGAAAAAAATGAATGCTCAACTGTAGACAGAAAAGGATCTTGCCATGAGTAAAACTGTTCCCTTTTAATGCCCCATTGTGAGTTTTAGAAAGGATATTTATTAATATGTATCATAAACAGAACACATAAGCGAATTTAAGGACTATGAATTTTAACCCTCCAAGTGTTGACAGCCGATTAGCTCGGTCGTTTGTACATTTCTGTGGCATTATGGCCGAATAGATTGGCCGTAATGTCGGCTGATCTTTGGTTGTTTCAGTGATAAAATACACACTATTTCATAAATTGACCTTCTTTTTCTTTCAAGAACAAGAGATACATTAAAAACAAAGTGAAAGTTGTTTGAACATTTGAAAGTGGATTTACGCAGATTGTTTTCATTGCTCTAAATTATCCAGGCACCACACACCTTCATATATAACGTTTGTAAGGTTAAGGTTATTTTAATAAATCTTTTATTACTTTTTGCTTTCAGGTCTCAATTTTTAATGAAGAACCATTTAAACATGTATCTGTGACCACATATCAAATTATTGCTTATGTGGCTTTAGTTAAAAATTCACAAAGTATATCATTTTTCAATATAGGCAGTCTGTTGAAAGGAAACAACGTGTCGGTGAAAACAACTGCATGCACTGCTTTAGGGGAAATGGGCCGCAATGCTCCTCTGCCTATTGATGATGGGAAAGATGAATCAGAGTCCAACTCTTCAGAAGGTACTGAAGGTCAAAACGGAAATGAAGAAACAAATGACGAAAGTGCAAGCCCAGATGAGAAGAAACAGAGGAAAGAAGTGATAACAAAGGAGAAGAATGTCACTAAGTTGTCTCTAGTTAATACACTTATTGCCATGATCAAGACAAGTAATGAAGCAAACAAGGTAAATTTTTTACAAATGTCTTATATGCATTTCTTTTTTCAGCAATACATGTTATTGTAATGCCCTTCATTTTAAAACAATTTTTAAAACATTTTGTGTTATTTTTTTTTTCAAAGTCCATCCTAAACATCTTTTTCCCCTAAATCTCATTGGATGCACAGACAAAGGAAAAAGCTGCAGCATGCTTGGGTGATATATGTGTAGGAGAGGCTGCTTTCCCACACAGACGCAAGGCTATGGGAGATCTATTTAATGCCATCCAGGTATAATTGATATCTTGTTGAAAAGTTTCTCTGATCATATTAGAATTTATGTCATCCAAAAAATAAAACATATCTGTTCAATTCATCATTTTTTTTGTTTTGTTTCAATATTTAAATTTTTTTTTTGTACTGTTATTCTATATACAGATTGTACATCATAATTGCATCAACTGAGTTCTTAAGGAATCATACTGCTTTGCTTTTGATTTTCAGTTTTTTACTTCAAACAAAAACACGAGTATTGACTGTTCGACAAAAATTTTTGTTGGATCTAGATCAGAGGCATATTCAAAATTTTTCATATACTGTTTCTAATTTGAAAAAGTCATCTTTTTGTATATGTGATAGTAAAGCTTTCATTTATTCACAATCTTGAATGTTTACTACGACTATTTTAAATCTGCAGTCAAAACAGGTAGACCTCCAGTTCACCATTGGTCAAGCACTTGTGGACATGGCCATGGGCCCTTCCTCCCCACGTGCTCGGTGCATCTGGACAACATCAAAAGTTGACCACCAAGTAGGGATTTGTTTCATCATATGATCACCATATTTCAACCAATTAACTTGTTGATCTTTTTACTGTTTTTAATTTATATTATTGAGAGCTGTCTGCTGCTTAACTTCAGGAAGCTTAGAAATGCTGTCTCAAAAATATAAACAAACAAGGCAAGTCTGCCTATAAAAAAAATGCAGTATTGCTAACAAGAAGCCATTATAAAGATACAATGCAAACATGCAAACATGTGAAAGACATTTTAAAAGTAATAGTTAGTTCACTGCTAACCTGCTAAGTGATCTAAAAACTCAAAAAAATAGTCTCAAGTGAAATACATTCTATGTTACCAGACTTGTTGCCTATTGCCTTAACCCTGCTTCTACTCATAAAATGGTGACTTGCAGATAGGAAGAAACACTTTCCTGCTGCACAGGGCAGGTAGCAAAGCTGAATGCATGTATTTGTACTGTGGGTACCATTGTTTCATGGAAGCAAGATTACTATCTAGGAGGGCATGCTAACAAATTGAGGCTCAGCAGAAAACCTTTCTAGTCAATTTGTTTTATTTTATTGATTAATTAATAAAGAAAGGAGTAGATAATTATGACTTTCTCTAATCTGTAACAGTCTTAGAATGGTTGCAGTTGTGATATATTAAACTTTTGAGAGGAAAATTTTTCTGTTTGTATTTTTTTCTTTGTTTCTGTTCTTTTTCCAAGAAGTTTGTGGAATTTTTGCAGTGGTTGATTCGATTTTGTTACAATTTTGTTCATAGGATTGATATTTCTGCAATGAATTTTCATAGAAAGAAGAAGAATGTGAGGGCGAATGAGGCTGAATCAAACATAAACAATGAATCATTCTTGAAAAAGGAATGTGATTTATTCTTTGACCTTTCTTTGATAGAAACTTTGTTTTTAGTGCATAATAGTTTGTAAATATTATAACTCATTAATTCTCTAGAAATTTTCTCAGAGGTTGTGTAACAGATATAAAAGCCTGCAGTGCAGAGTTCAATCCTTCATCATGATTACAAGCAATTAAAATGCAGTACAACCCATCTGAGATCAAGCTCAGAGAATATTAAAATTTACTCATAAACAAATAAAAATGCCACAGTGGTTCTCATGAATTACTAGTTTATCAATCTGAGGCATTCTCATGTTAGTTAATTCAACCTCACAAAGTGTCTACAGCTCAGACAATTTTATTGTAAAAAGGTGCACCATGGATAATGTTGCTGATTCTTATTTATTCATATTTTGCTTCTGATTGTTAATGTAAAAGAGTGGAAAAACATTGCGGTGATAAACTAGGCCTACATACGTGCATATAATTTTTACTTCAACCAACTTATACCTCATACTGGTGGCCAGTAAACAATGCTTTTAATATATGCTAACAAGCATTTGTTTCGGCAAGTGGTCAAAGTGAAGCTGAAAAGAGCCATGGTATCAAGTGTCCTCCAAAGAATATTTTCATATAATACACTTATTTAATATATAATTAGAAAAAGACTTTTTGTAAAACTTTTATTACAGTTGGATCAATACCATTTTTTACTGTTATTGATTCCTTGTCAAAGGCATGCTCTAAAACAGCCCTCCCTTTCATCTCTTTATTATTAATTATTATATCAACCAATTGAAGCTCTTATAAAGTGCAATAATTTTATTTATATCTGTTTCAAGGAAATGCACAGTTATTCAAAATTTTTCACTTAAGGCTCAATTGGGAGATGCTAAGCCTACTTTGAAGCTGGGTGCACTTGTTTATGCTTTCATATATTTATGCCCATTCTGATTTAGGTTGGAGCGGAAAACAAAAAAAAGTTCTTTTGAAATTGTTTTTTTTTCAAATAGTCCTTTCTTATTTCCCTTTGTAACCATGAAGTGTAATGTATACACAAATGTTAATGCATAAAAAATTCATTTTTTCCCTTCATTTTTCAGAAGAATGTGTTTGGCGTGAAAGATGATGTAGCCTGGTTTTTGCAAGAGCTGCTTTCCAAGTATATCTGTCATGCCAATCCTCATCTGAGACAGGTATGTTTTTTTCTCACAGCTATGAAGTAAAGGTGTGATTCCATTGTCATGTATATTTCTTTTTTCACTGTTCTGATAAAGTGATATAGGTATTTTTCACTGCTTTGATGAAGCTTTGTATCCAATGTGACAGGTGATTGTTTTTTCACAAATATGATATTGCTTTGTTTCCTTTGAATAAGCATGTGCTTGAAAAGTGTGAAATAATGAATTTTAGACATTTTAGACCTATGGGGGTTGCATTGTTTATTGAGAAAAGAGGCATTAAAAGCTTTCTGTTGTTGGCAGTTGAGATATGACTTGAGTCTTGATAAGGCTAGTGATTGTTTTGGAGTATTAAAAATGTATCCTTTGGCTGCTAAATAGAACATGGTTCTAGATTTTTTTTGTACTGGTAAGTCAATGTCAAACAATAGATTTGCAGAATTATTTAGAGAAAGCTTTGTCTCCATTTTCAAGAAAATTAAATATTCTACCCTTACATTCCCAGAGTGCATGTGTTTGGCTTCTTACCTTGGTTCGAGAAACTGGCCATCACCCAGACGTTCAGGCTTCTCTTTTGAACATTCAGAGGGGTTTCATGAGGATGTTGTCAGAAAATGATGGTATGTTATAATCCTACCATCTTAGGTGAAAGATGCAAAGACATTGAACAGGAACTTTTTGTTAAGAAGAAAAAAAAGAGTTTCTAACATATTTGGAAGTGCATTTGATTAAACTCTAATTGATTGACTGCTACAGCAATTTTGTTTGAATACACAATCTATATGCGATTTAACTCACTGGAGACCAGGGTCTCAGAAATCAGCTAATCGTTAAAGACCAGCGATTTTGGCAATTTTTAAAAATTCACTGCTCCTCTAAAAATACTTCTATTTTCACCATATTATATGAAAACAAATTTGAACTCATGCGTGATGGAATCAAAAAAAAATTAACACAATAAAATGAATACTTTTTTTTTTATGAAATTTCAAAAATGGTATGTTTTTTGGTTTTACGGAAATTTTTAGAAGCATGACATAATGTAGAAGAATGGTTGATTCTCTAGATCTAGTTCCTGAAGTAGAAGCCACAGAAGACGTTTTAGCAGCTTTACTAGCCTTCCCTTTACCTTTGCTAACTGCACGTCGCTTCACACCCTTCCCCACTTCTGGTCTAGATCTAGATCTAGGTTAATCATTATCATCACTATCGGAGTCAACATCTGCTCTCCCAGGCTCATACTGGGGATCATTCAGGTATGACAGCTCACTCTAATCACTATATTCATTTTCTAGATCTAATTCTTGACTGAAATTCTCAAATAGATCGCCTCGATCATTTTGTGTGTCTTCTGCCATTTTCAACGATTTGGCAGTTGTCAACAATAATTTGTCGACTTGGGTAGGATCCCTTTGTGGTCTTGTAAAACAAAAACTTTACACTCCATCAAAACGAAACTCGTTATGAAACGGAAGAAAGGGATAACAAACACTGTCGACCGATGCCTAGACTGTATCAGGTATGGTTCTAAAGAGAAAAAAATGTGAAATTCTTCCCAACACACTATCGGGATCGGTGTATAGTGCAAAAAAGACCGTTCCCAATACATTATCGGGAACGATGTTCAGTGAGTTAAATGTGAAAGGACCCAAAGTATGTAGGCCGCTGTTTAATTGCTCTTTATGTTTTATTGTTGATATTTTTCTTAGTTAGATGATATTGTTCATGTTTTACTAAGACTGAATTTTTGTTATAACTGTAAAAAATATGCTTTTTAACCATTGCCCATTTAGAAATTACTCAGGATATGGCCAGCAAGGGACTAGGTCAGCTTATGGAAGTATGTACACCAAGTCAAAAAGATACCTTAGTGTCAGAGTTGGTGGAGACACTCATGACAGGAAAGAGGTAGCTGCACTCCTAGTTGATAATCATACTTTTTTCTCTCGCTAAGTGACATCCAAAATTTGTTAAAGGTAATGAAAATTCATTCAGTGCATCCATTTTTAATTTCCCTTAAAAAAATAGAAGTGAATGAAATCAAACAGTACAGCAATGAATAAAAGTCATAAAAGTATAGTTTTCTCTGTCACCTTATATCAATTTTCATGGAATATAGTCACATGACGAACTTTTTGTCTCAGTTTATTTTTGTTTCAAATATTATTATGCTTGTATCAGATAGTGCATGGAAAAAAGTGAAAGAGACATTTAATTATGGACAGTGTATTGTTCATCTCAACAGCACAAAGACTGAGGTGAATGCAGATACAACTATTTTCCAAAGTGGGACTCTAGGCAAAGCTCCAGATGGGTAAGACTATACAAAGAAGGTATTTTTGGAGCATATATGATGGGACCTACTTTAGATTGACATTTTCAGAATGCCATTTCTCATTTGAACTGTTTTTTTAGTGGGCCTAAAAAATTTTGTTTATGTATTTTGTAATAAGCAGAATGCCTTTGTATTTGGTCTGATTGCAATTAGCTCAACCAAATTTATATTTAGCTCTTCATATTTTGTTGTTTAAAACATTTGTATACCTGTTGTTTTGAAGAGCATATTTTTGTGGCTCTGAATGAAGATGGCATTAAACCTTGTGTCATCATTCTCGGTGTCAGATATTGCTGTAGCCTTTTTGTTCACTTTGTCATCTCTTAATTTCAGAACCTTTTTTCTTTTTTTGATGATCAATAACCTCAAATTAAATGTCTTTTGTACATAATCATTATATAAGTAATAATTTTATCTCCAATGAATTGTGTTGTTTGTTAAACAGTGTTCAATTTCTATGTACAAGTGATTATTAAAATGAACTTATTTTAAGTTATGACATTTGATTTACCAATAACTGTTTATTTTGATTACTTTTTGTGACATTGCTAAATTTCTGTTTTGTAGATGGAAAAAAATAGCAAAATCGCTACCAAAAAATCTGTTATTGGTGCGTTTTGTAAGCTTTAGATCTTTCAGCAACCTGAAATAAATACAAGTCTCTAAAAGAATTGGCAGTTTCTAAGTTTTTAATTTAGATTTTAAAGGAAGATTTTTTAAATATTTTGGAAAAAAATCATTTCTTCTGCCTTTGGAAGTGGCACTTTGATGAAAAGTTGATATTTAATATAAAAAAAAATAATATTTTACTGTTGATGTTGACTTTTGCTTTCATTTACAATTTCTTCAAGAATACAACATTAATCTTTTGCAGCTGACATTGAATATTTTGGTTTTTAAAAATAATTTTTTTTATTAGTGTTTCTTTTAATTAAATATGCGCAACTCTCACTAAACAAGAACAAAAATAATAATCCAAGAAAAGATGCTTTTGGTTCTATCTTTCCCCCCTAAAGTTACATTATTGTTTATTATCATTTTGTTATCCCCAGTAGCAAATGTGATTTCACAAAGAGTTATTTTATAAAATGAGATGTCATTAGCTGTGCTTGGCTATTTTTGAAATATATTTTTTTCCATTTGCAATAGTTCATGTAATTTTCTTTTTAGAATTTTTGCTCCTTACTGTTAAGGTACCTCAGTTCAGTTGCTTTTGTTTGATCTGCTAGCAAAACCAAAAAGGTGATTCAAGCTCTTGGATATTTTTTTTATCTGATTTTAATGCAGTAGAGAAGAGCCAATACTCTTCCTTTTCTGCTTATAGTATCGCATTTATCACCTTGGTGCATCATAAAATGTTGACAATTTCTTTTTCAGTGGTGGACTTTCAACTTACAAGGAGTTGTGTGCTATTGCCACAGATCTAAATCAGCCTGACCTCATTTACAAGTTCATGCATCTGGCAAATCATAATGCCACTTGGAACGCTAGAAAGGTAAAAGAGTAGTTTAAATTAATATATTATTGCCACTTTTTTTACATAACATGTTTTAATCTATAAATGAGCATTACATTCTTAAATCCTTTTTTAAGGCTGAACTTTTTTCACTTGATTAATATGACTGGGAATAAATTTAATTGATGCTGGGCTCTTTGAAATAGTTTTCATTACTCACCATTAATTTTGAGAATTTTTATTCCATGAGAATAATTGTTTGGCAGCAAATATTAAAAAAAAGTGATCAAGAATTAATGATTTGGAAAACGCCTAGACATATTAAAGACCCATCATCTTGTCAAACTTATTCAAATGGAAAAACTGGATGAGCCTGAATTTTCGGTGCCTTGTATATAAATCTAGCGCTGGATTGGCTGCTGAAGGAAGTTACAAGGGGAAAAAGAAACGGAATTCAGTGGACTCTGTGGAATCAGCTGGATGACCTGGATTTCACAGATGACATAGCTCTATTATCGCACAACCACGATCAAATGCAAAATAAAACAAAACTTCTCAGAGATACATCCCAAACCATTGGACTAAGAATACGCCCAGGGAAGTCAAAAATTCTCGACGTCAAAACTTCAGGATCAGAAACGATTATGGTGGGGGGCAGTCAGTTAGAGGAGGTCTCAGAGTTCACATATCTAGGCAGCATTATTGATGACAAAGGAGGAACAGGAGCAGATATAAAAACGAGGATAGGTAAGGCACGAGCAGCATTTGGATTATTGAATAAAGTATGGAAGGATCAAAACATCTCTATGAGGACAAAAGTAAGGCTCTTTCAATCAAATGTCAAGTCGGTACTCTTGTATGGCAGTGAAACTTGGAGCCTTAAAAAAACTTTAACTTCAAAACTGCAAGTCTTCATCAACACCTGTTTAAGACGGATAATGAAAATTAAATGGAGTGACAAGGTTCATAACAATATTCTATGGGAAAGAACAGGACAGGAACCAATAGATAAAGAGATAAGACGTCGTAAATGGAGATGGATTGAACACACGCTGAGAAAACCATCAAGTAGCATTACCAGGCATGCACTTCAGTGGAACCCGCAAGGCAAGAGAGGAAGGGGTAGACCACAGATAACTTGGCGGAGACAGGTAGAGGAGGACATGAAAAGGGGAGATATCAGCTGGAGGAAAGCTGCAAGGAATGCCCAGGATAGGGATAAGTAGAAGTCTGTTGTTTGTGGCCTATACCCTGAAAAAGGGTGAGAAAGGCACTGATGATGATGATGATGTATATAAATCCATTACTAACGTGCATTACAATGGACTCATTGCACTCCAAAAGAAATTCAGGAAGCTTTCAACAGTTAATAGATAAAATTCATGAAGTCCAATTTTCTCAAATTGTTTTTCAATACTTTGTTTTAAACTGCTGTGTTTCTTTTACTTTTTTGTAACAGGGTGCTGCATTTGGGTTCTCTACTATTGCAGCACAGGCTGGGGAACAACTTGCTCCCTACATGCAACAAATTGTGCCTCGCCTTTACCGCTACCAATTTGATCCTAACCCTAAAATTCAGCAAGCTATGTCAGGCATTTGGAATGCTCTTGTCCAGGATAACAAGAAAACAGTAATTTGTCACACTTACATCTTTAATATCAGATTTTAGACCAATAAAAATGTAGCTTTAACGAATTTGTTTTTGCACAAGCCAGGCATGACATTTAGTGAAGCAGCACATGCTTTAAGGCCTCATCATTTTTCGTTTGTTCAACTTTTGAAAATTGTATGACATATTTAAACCATATAAGTTATTATTTCACTAAATATAATCATGCTAAGGTTTCCAGTATCTAATTTTAGAGAATTCCCTGACATGAGGATGTATTATTTTCAGCTAATCATCATGAGCCATTATGTAGTTTAAAATTTGTGCACAGTGATTATTGCTCTGACCCATAAATTACAAGTCTTAACCTCTAATAGTATTTTGGAGGAAACACAAATAAGTTGAGAACTTTTGTCTTTGTAATTACAAATGAGAACTTTTTTTCATTTCATTTTAGGTGGACAAATATTTAAAGCAAATTCTTGATGATTTATTGAAGAATCTCACCAGCAATCAGTGGAGAATACGCGAGTCAAGGTGAATCAACATTCATAGACAATTTTTTTTTTAAATTCGTTACTGTTGTTGAAGCAGCAATATTACAATAAATGGATTGAAGCTATGTTACTGACCTATTTTTGTTTTGAAAGTTTATATCTGAATCAGCATTTTATTTTGTTTTTGTGTAGATGTTTCTTGAAACTGAGTTCTTGGAAGCCCTAATTGTGGGATTATTTACATAGTAAAATATATGGGAAGTTAAACATTTTTTTTCTTTTCGTGGCATATGGCGCCTGCAATCATTATTTTACTGATGATTGTAAGTTATTGTGCTATGAGGAAATGACTATTAGGTTTTTCATGTTGAAATGAATTATCTACTTTGTTGATGAGTTATATCAGATCCAGATGATATTTTCAAACTAATTTGTGCTATGATGTATTTTTCAGCTGCTTAGCAGTTAGTGATCTACTGCGTGGAAGAGTGTTGGATGACATTATAGAAGACATCCCTCAGCTATGGGAGATTTGTCTTAGAGTCAGAGATGACATTAAGGTTTGGCTTAAATACATAAAATTTTTTTCTGTTTTTAAGACTGACCAGGCTCCTGCTCAATGTCTCATGAGAATGTATTGTAAGCGATTTCTAAAAGCAAAAAAAAAATAAAGGATAAAATAAAGGCTATTAAATTGGTAGATGAATTAGTGGGGTGATGGGAGTTAAGTAATTTTTTTTCTTTTCATTCATCAAAAACTTTCATTTTTGATTTTGAAATAAAAGGGTGTTGAATTTTATTTACAATTTTTTTTTTTAATTTGAAAGCAGATATTCACACCATCTTATTCATTATTCGACAGGAATCTGTTCGTTTAGCAGCAGATAGTGCCTGCAAGACTTTGAGCAAGGTAATTTTTATGGAATATAAACAAAATGTGTATATTTATGTTTAATGAGGCACTGAATTGAGTTCATATTAATTTTTTCCCCACTTAATTTTAGGGTCAAATCTAGGCTTTCATTGTTTTGAACAAGTTGCTTTGGACTTTGATCAATTAAGGATTTGAATTTTATGGCATTTTTTCTATTCATTTAAGTCCATGTTACTCTGAAAGCATCATGTTCTTATTATTATTTGGAATAACTTTCTTGCTCAGGTGTCTGTAAAAATCTGTGATGTCACAAATGGCAAGGTTGGTGAAAAAGCAACAAGCCTAGTCCTGCCTTGTCTATTGCAGTGCTCACTCAACAGCACAGTCTCAGAAGTCAGGACAATAGGGTGAGTAGTTTTAGCCTTAACCAGGTGATGTAACTCTCAATCCAGCAAGGTTTCCAGTACTAAAAGTTTGCGAAGGCAGCAAATCGGATACAAGTGCTGTTGATTGTTTGATCTATTGTAAACTAAGAAATGTCAATTATGATTTTAGACTGGCTTGTCCTTCTCAGAATTCCAATATGCTGAAACCGTATTTTGTTAATCTTTCCAAAACTTCAAGTGTGTGAAACAGTGCATATTAAATTTTATGATTAATTTTTATTTCCAATCTGTTGCCCCAGGTTTTAAACTTGCAGAATGGGTGATGGATGTTATATACATTTGATAACTATGCGCTAATCTAAGCAATCTTTTTATTTTTGCAATTTAAAAAAATCTGGGCTGAAAGTGACACACAATATACACTTTTATTCAGACAGCAAAGTATAGCAAAGGTTAAACATGTTTTTGAATGAGAGCAACTTAACTAAATTTCCAAAACATTTTAAGTTTTAATCTTTGAGAAAATTAATGATATCAGTTTTATCTTTACATTTTAGGCAGTTTTTTTTTTTGTTTTTATGTAAAGAAATATTTCACAGTGGGAAAGAACAAAGTGCCTAATGGCCAGTTGCTTTTCTTATATGACATGGCAGATGTGTAAGGATAAGCAAAACTATTCAAGTATAACAGCCCCCAATTTCTTCTCCATTCCAGGCTTTCAACTATTCTCCAGATTAGTCGGCAGGCAGGGGCCTTGCTAAAACCAAATATTCCTGTTCTGGTTACAGCCTTACTGGAAGCAGTCAGTGGTCTTGAGCCTAATGTTATCAACTATCTCAGTCTGCACATGGGTACTCAGGCTAATCAGGACAGGGTGAGAGTAGATAAAAGGACCAAATAAGCTAGACTTAAATAATCCTCATCCTAAATGATGTATTTAGATAGTGACATGAATAGTGCAGAGAGTGCTTAAATTGATAATCTCTAAGAAAATTCGTTTTGTAGAATTGAGTTTGAGTCATTTGTGTATTAAACAAAACAGAGAATGATGAAGCTCTGAAAACGATTGATTTATGATATATTTACAATATTAATCTTTTTGACCCCTTTCCATTTTTCTCCCTGGACCTTTTATATATTTTGCAATTTTAAGACTATCAATACTCGAAGGACAATATGTAAAAAATGACATTCATTTCATTTTTTTTTAACTGTAAAACCTTAACGTGTTTTTGTTTTTACCATGAGTATTCACAGGCAAAAAAATTCAATTCCAATTTCTTTTCCTTTTCTAGCTTGATAATGCTAGGATTGCTCAATCCAAAATGTCACCAATGATGGAAACTGTCAACAGGGTAAGCAAATTATTTTTGACGTAACTGCACCTTACACATTTTGTGATCAACTTATGTAACTCAAAGATCCTCATCATGTTGATATGAGTAGGGGTTTAATGCCTTGGATTAATAAGTATTTTTACATTCTGTCCATTTCTATAAATTATGGGTTGTAAGACAAAGCAAGTACTAGCCTAATGACTAAAATGAGTGGGAGAATTTTTTTGCCTTGTATGTAAAAAGGAAGTCAATAACTGATTTATCTTTACAATCTAGTGTGTTCAATATGTTGATGAGACAGTTCTCCCGGAATTGGTGCCCAGACTTATTGAACTTATCAGGGGAGGGATTGGAGTAAGCACCAAGGTGAGTTTGCTTCTTTGGGATCTACTTCTTAAGTTATTTGTCTTAATTCTTTAATGTGCTTATAAGTTATATGGAGTTTGATTTTAATACAAATTTATACTATTTTGTTAACTTTTGTGATGAGCAACAAATCATTTTAGAGTCGATCTTAATTTGAAATTTTATTATTTGTAAAACATTTATATCAACAGGTATCAGTAGCCTGTTTTTTAGAGACATAATTGAAATTTTAAAGAGGGATGAGTCTGAAATTGATTAGAAACTGTATTTTTTCTTCTATTTATTTGCTACAGGCTGGCTGTGCTAGTTTTGTGGTGTCTGTCACTCACCAGTGTCCTCAGGATCTCTCACCCTACGCAGGTGAATTTGTGATATATCACATTCTTTTAAACGTTTATCTTCAAGTCTGCATTAAAATAAAAAAAAATTTTTTTTTAGTTAATGTATCAGCATCACCCCAAAAAAAAAAGAAAGAAAAAAATACCAACTCACTCTTTGTTCAGAGTTTTTCTTTCCATTTTTATTTTGTTAAAGATATCTAAAATAAGAAATTAGTCTGCTATCTCTCAAAATGTTTAATGTTTTCATACAATCAAGAACATGGTTTGCTCCTTTACTCTTTTCTTTTATTGTAAATCATGTATAAAAATTTAATTTCAGGCAAACTCCTTGCTGCTTTTTTACATGGCCTTGGTGATAGAAATGCTACTGTGAGAAAATCTTATGCCACATCTATTGGACATTTGGTTAAGGTATGGGCCTAAAAAAATCATAATGTTGAAGGCATCACAATTTTTATTCTTTTTTTTTTTAATTGATCTTTTTGATTGTATTATTTCTTATTTTGCTAATTTAGGGACATTTGCATCTGTGACTGCTAATCATCTAAATGAGAAATGCAATGCTACTAATTACCTTTGTGTTAAAAAAATAAAGCCATAGACTTAATTACTTTATCATTTAAGACTGTTTGCTCTCAAAAAAACTTATTACCTTTTCATTATCGAAGTATTTATATGCCAACATTAGCACATAAGGAATCAGTCCGAAAAATCCTTATTTGCCAGCATTTAAATTACTTGGGAGTGATCTCCCTTGTTAATTGTGACAAATAATGAATTATGATCAAAATTTGCAGGACTTCGTCTGAAGCTCGATTTAACATTCCCTTTGCCCAATTCAAAAAGATCTCCAGCTTGATCACCAATAACTGCAATATAAGCATTTTCTGAATTTTTAGAGGCACTAAAGCTATGGCAGTTACATCTAGATCTAATGGATGTACCTTGCTCTAGGGGAAAAATTCACCTCCTTGCAAGAGTTTGAGTCAAAACTGTAGCAGTACAAGAGGAGAACTTTGTCGTTTTTCTCTCACTCTCTGTCAGTCTGTCTGTCTGCCTCTCTCTCTCTCTCTCTCTCTCTCTCTCTCTCTCTCTCTCTCTCTCTCTCTCTCTCTCTCTCTCTCTCTCTCTCTCTCTCTCTCTCTCTCTCTCTCTCTCTCTCTCTCTCTCTCTCTCTCTCTCTCTCTCTCTCTCTCTCTCTCTCTCTCTCTCTCTCTCTCTCTCTCTCTCTCTCTCTCTCTCTCTCTCTCTCTCTCTCTCTCTCTCTCTCTCTCTCTCTCTCTCTCTCTCTCTCTCTCTCTCTCTCTCTCTCTCTCTCTCTCTCTCTCTCTCTCTCTCTCTCTCTCTCTCTCTCTCTCTCTCTCTCTCTCTCTCTCTCTCTCTCTCTCTCTCTCTCTCTCTCTCTCTCTCTCTCTCTCTCTCTCTCTCTCTCTCTCTCTCTCTCTCTCTC
Organism: Elysia crispata; assembly: GCA_033675545.1. Classification (NCBI taxonomy): domain Eukaryota; kingdom Metazoa; phylum Mollusca; class Gastropoda; family Plakobranchidae; genus Elysia; species Elysia crispata. Next base: position 278,358 of record JAWDGP010006457.1, read on the forward strand.
TCTCTCTCTCTCTCTCTCTCTCTCTCTCTCTCTCTCTCTCTCTCTCTCTCTCTCTCTCTCTCTCTCTCTCTCTCTCTCTCTCTCTCTCTCTCTCTCTCTCTCTCTCTCTCTCTCTCTCTCTCTCTCTCTCTCTCTCTCTCTCTCTCTCTCTCTCTCTCTCTCTCTCTCTCTCTCTCTCTCTCTCTCTCTCTCTCTCTCTCTCTCTCTCTCTCTCTCTCTCTCTCTCTCTCTCTCTCTCTCTCTCTCTCTCTCTCTCTCTCTCTCTCTCTCTCTCTCTCTCTCTCTCTCTCTCTCTCTCTCTCTCTCTCTCTCTCTCTCTCTCTCTCTCTCTCTCTCTCTCTCTCTCTCTCTCTCTCTCTCTCTCTCTCTCTCTCTCTCTCTCTCTCTCTCTCTCTCTCTCTCTCTCTCTCTCTCTCTCTCTCTCTCTCTCTCTCTCTCTCTCTCTCTCTCTCTCTCTCTCTCTCTCTGTCTCTCTCTCTCTCTCTCTCTCTCTCTCTCTCTCTCTCTCTCTCTCTCTCTCTCTCTCTCTCTCTCTCTCTCTCTCTCTCTCTCTCTCTCTCTCTCTCTCTCTCTATTTAGAATCTAAAACTACTTAAAATGCAACATCTCCCCAGAACATAACATACAAGAATACATTCAGGCGCCTGTCCTTATTTGTAAAGCTAATGAAATGCATGCTGACCCACATTATAAATTATGTTGCTGAAGGTTGCCCCAAACACGTTGCAATTAAGTTTGATAAACATGTTCTAAAAATAATTAAAGGGTCCAATTCTTTTTTAAATGAAAAACAGGCCAGTTATCTTTTCTGTAAAAAATAAGTGGCACTAAAAGTTTTAGCAAAAGTATGCAAGTGTTGTTCGGCAAATTGCATTGATAGGTATTGTAATGCTAAATAGTGAAAATCTTTTTTTGCAAAGTGAAGGCCAAAAACGGTAACATTGAACATTAAATTAAAATATGGATTAAAACAGTTAAAATAAGTCTCGATCGAGCTCTTCATTCAGATCTCTTTTAGTACGACAAACTGGGAGGACAATTATTACGCCCAAAATTTTTTAATTGTGATAAGTAAATCAATCAATATTTTTAAAAATTACTCGGCTACTTTTGAAAGAAGCTCACATACCATCCTATCAAAATTAAAAATAAACATGACCGAATCTAACTACAACCCCTCCCCCCCCCCAAAAAAAAAAAAAAAAGAGCAAAATTAATGCAAAATCTCATAAAACGACAGAGCATCCTTTGACAGTCCTTACAGTGTTGGCCAATAATGCTTCATTTACCAAAATGTTGGCTAATAAGCCTGATCCATATTTGCCAATGTTGGCCAACAAGACTTCCTGCTTATATGCCAATGTTGGCAAATAAGGTCAGCCATGTTAGCCTTTCATGAAATGGGGGTGGAGCAGCTCCACAACAATTTGCTCATTATCCATTATTCATGAAAATCTGGTATTTTCTTTTATTTGCAGGTAGCTAAAGACAGTAGTGTTGAAAAATTGATACAAAGACTGAGAACATGGTATCTTGAAAGTGAAGGTGAGTCTGTTCTATTCATATTTTCTCAATTTTTTGCAGTTTCTCTTTGTAGATTCACTCGGTATTTCATAAGAAAAAGCCTATGTTTTGGCAATACATGTTTTAGTGTTTTTCAGGTTTCTTATCCTCTTTTTTTATAACTTAGACATTTTTGCTTTGGCTAGCCTCATGACAAATGATTTGTTTTGGTTATCACTCATGTTTTAGAGAATTCATTGGTGAAAGATTATTGAATGGATGTTTATATTCATCATGATAATGAGTGAAAGTTTGATTTTTGTCAATATTGATCTTTAACTAAATCCAAACAGATTCCAATGCCCACCACGCATGTAGTGTGACCCTTCATGCCATGGCACGGCATGCTCCAGATATTTTACGTAGACATGCCATGGAGGCCATGCCCCTGGCCTTCTTTGCTATGCATGAGAAAAAGGAGGATGGTGAGGGAGCAGCTGTAAGGAGAGCTGAGGAATCTTCAGACTGGGAAGATGTCTGGAATGAAATTACACCAGGCAAGTTCATAAATGATAATTCATATAGTTTTGCATAATGAAGAATTAAATATGGCATGGGACATGACTTGAATATTTTTTTTGTAACTTGAGGTTTACCTGTTAATCATAATATATGTGCAAAGCAATAATTTACTTTTTATCTTTGTAATGTTTCATGCATATCTCTCTCCAGAACCAACATCAATTTTTGTTCTCATCAGATTTTGGACACCGTGATCTACAATAACTACATTTAAAAGATCATACAAAAAAATGAAGAATCATGCAATAACTGATTTCTAGCCAGCCTTTTTGTTTTGCAAACATTGTTGTCCATTTTTAGGTAGCTGAAGATGTTGGTTAGACTGACTGTTCAAGGTCATGCCAAACTAGATAATTCTACTGTTAAGCCCTGTGCCTTTTAGTCATAAATTCTTGAAGAGTGTGACAGGTTAAACGAGAATGAAATGATAGCAGACCAGTAAGGGATTATTTGTTATTGATGTATGACAGGGAAAATGAACTGATATGAAAAGATAGCATTTGTTTCCTTTGAGTTCCAAGAGGGATCTTTTGTGATAATTGCCATTAAAAATAATTCACTTTTTTACAATCAAGTGCTGAACTCAATTGTTTCCATCTAGGCACAGAGGCAGGTATTCGTTTGTACCTGCCAGAGATTGTGGATCTTCTTTCTAGCTGCCTGCAGTCCCAGCTGTGGTCAGTGAAAGGGCAAGCAGCTAGGGCTATAGCAACCGTGGCTGATAAGCTTGGAGGGCAATTAGGGCCTCCTCATTTGGCAGCATTGCTCTCAGCTGTTACTGATGGCTTATCAGGCCGCACCTGGCAGGGAAAGGTATGCCAAATTACTCAGATCTAAGAGACTCTCTTTAACCAGATTGGTTTAAAAAACAACTTTTGAGCTTAATTTTGTTTTAGTGATTTATTGAAATAAAAGGAAATCTCATTTCTAGTTTTCTCTTTATACCTTGCTCTTGCCTATGGTAAAACTGAGATCAATGAACGACCTCAAATAAAGATTTTTTTCCTTCTAATGGAGCAGTATTTCATCACAATCTGGTATTTTTTTGATCTGTTGAAACTTGCTTTTGAAATGTGGGTTTATGTTGACATATTACAGGAAATGATAGATCTTGGTTTTATCGCTTTTATAGAAGAGTGATTCCAGAAGATATTTTTTTTATTTTTTTTGCCTATCTTCCCTTAATGGTTAATGCTGTCCAGCTTATATTTAAACATGTCAAGTTTGAGACATAGCTTCATGGAATCTATCACCTTACATGGGGGGAGAATATAAAGGGGCCAAACAATTTTAAGATGCTTTAAGAAATAAGAAGAGAATGAAAACAAGTTTAAAGTGTGATGTGCTGGGAAAAATTTTGCAAAAAATATGCTTATTGCCTTTACCATTTGCATAATATTATTTCAGGAGGCTTTGCTGAGAGCTCTGTCCACAATTTGCACTTCTTGCAAGTAAGTAAATATAGTTATTCATTAGCTGTAGTGTACTTACTAGTTTTTAATTTGTGGTTAGATATATGTGAGATGGCGTGGTATTTTTAGGCTCTTGTCGGTAATTATTGTTTCAAATGGCTTCAGTCGTAACAAATCAATTTTTTAGGTTGGCCACTTTTTAATTTCTCATTAACAATCACCCATTTTTCTATGATGACAAAAAATTTCAATGCCCAAAAGCAATTTTAACTATGTATGTAAGGTTTACTTAACTTAAACACGTTTTTCTCAGTTTCTGCTTCCTTAACTTTGAGTTAGATTTTGAGTCATATCCCAGCCAAATATTAATGTATTTTAAAAACTTAAAACTGTTTTATGCAGAGAATTTATAGGGCTTTTAGAAAATATGGAAATCATAATTTGTACAAACAAGTCATTGGACCTAAAAATTGCAAACCACCTCACATATCTTAAAAACGGGTTTTATTAGAAATTTGTTGTTATATCCAATATCCAGGCCTATCAATTATTGTGTATGTGAAAATGGACAATATTTTATTAAATTGAGTATCACTGTTCAATTTTTTTTTTTTTGTCAGAGATGAAATCCTGAATAGAGGATTAGACTCAAAGCAACCAAGCATAGACCAGGTATCTACCATATTTTGTCTGGAATTGAAACTATCGTTAATGATTACCCATGGTATATTGGTGTGCCCGCGTGTATATAACTGTCTACTATGTGACTAATATTCAGACATTCCAAATGATCACAGTTGGATAAATTTAGAAATTACGATTTCAAAAATTTGAGGATACTTTATTTCATAAAGCTAGAGATTTTCCAAAAATGTAATTTTTAGTCTATAAATAAGTTTTAATGAAAAAAAAAACATGTTTTAAATTTGAGGCAAATTAAATAAGTAATAAATTTATTTGCAAGGCATTTTGTATGACATTAAGCCAAGACATATTTCAATATTTCTTGATCTCATTTACTTAGACTTTAAAGTTGATAATGAAGTTTCAAAATGTAAATCAGAAGTAAACAGTTGCACTAGAAATGTTAATTTGTTTTGTTAGTATGTTTATAGGCTAGGCATCTAAGCTTTGATTCTAGACCCAATGTCCTTCAAAATCTAAAAAATCAATATGCAAACTTTTTTGTGGAAACTAACAAGTTATATTTTCATTCATTTTTACCCAAGCAAACTGTCATTGAAAGATGTGGAAGTTTTTACAAGGAATTAAATCTTTATCTTTTGACATATGTCCCAAATTTATGATAGGTTTATTGTTTCTGCATTGTTTCCTCTTTGAGATACTAGAGAACTTCCATAAATTTTTCTCTCTCTTTTCTATTTGAGTCATTCTATATAGGACATCCTAGTGTTTTCTTAATTAAAGGTCTAAAAATCTTAATGAGTATGGAGATTCTGTTTCTGTGTGCTTTGTAGATAATGGCAGTGATCTTGCGAGAGTGTGGTAAAGACCAGCCAGTGTACAAGATGGCTGCTATGCAGTGCTTGGGCCCAGTGCTAGAGCTTTATGAGTTGGATCACTTCAAGGCTGTGTGGGACATGACACAATCCATTGTTTTACAGGTATTAGGAATTACTTAACTATAATTGTTAATTATATAACTATAAACTCAATTAAACTCTTTTCTTCAAAATTCATGCCTAACAAAATTCTGCTCTCCGCGTAATCTCTGTTGCTGTATGATGAAGATTCAAGTTTATATCGCTTACAACAGGTGACGAACCCAAACAAAAGTGAAGATGATGAGGAATCCAGTCTTGGCCAGAAACAGGAACTCATCACCTGCTGCTTTACTTTACTGGGAGAAGCCTGGCCACAGAACAGCACTGCTACGCAAGGTACGATTCCTCCATCCGAGAGAGATTTTTAAAACTCTTTACTTCCTTATACAATCTGGGAGTATGAATGAAGAGGGGCTATTATTTGCTTCAGATGTAATGAGCTTATGTTTTGTTAAATAAGCTAGGCCTAAAATAGGTCTTCTAACTTGTGTGTCATACCTCTACCTTTTTTCGCATTGTTCAAATACAAGTTCCTGCTTGTCTAAATGTGAGCTTAGAATAAGAATTTGCAGGTTGCGGTGAAAAAAAAAATTGGAATGAAAATCTCAAGCTCAATATCATGTTGATATTTGATAGAAATGGAATTACCTAATATCTTCTTATCTTTGTATAAGGGGCCTCAGATAGTTTTGAATGGAATAACTTAATATCTACTTATCGTAGTATAAGGGGCCTCAGATAGTTTAGAATGATTGAATGTAGGAGGGTCTGAATTTGTCCCTTATAAGGACATCTGTAAGTGAGATTTTTCTATCTAACCATTTCTGTTCTTGGCTCGAGGGAAAGCTGTTATCTCTCATATGATTATTTGTCTTCTTTTATAGGCTTTTTAAAATATCATGATTTTTAGTAATTTTTTTTGATCAAAGATTTATTTTTCTTCATCAAATTTTAGCGATTACCAAATTTATAATATGATACAATTTTTGCAGAGAGCCTGATTTCCTGTTTTGTAGACCTTTTATGTGATTCAGCACCACTGTCAACTTGGAAGGTGCAAGTGGTGTTGCTTAAGGATATGCAGATAATCTTGGACAGGTGGATTTGTACAGAAATTGTCATGCTTTACTGAAGAGAAAAAGGAACCATACAAGATAGTCACATCATCTGTACAAAACATCTTGTTTTAAATAGCAAACCTTTTTGGACTCTGAAAATGAAACTACAGCAAGCTTTTATCTTTCAATACTTTTTTCATTTTAACTTTTGTATCTGAAGAAACCTTATTTGGAAAACTGCAGCAAATTTTCTGTTTACTAGTGTTATGTATTCTGGGTCAATTTCATTTATTTGCAGAATGCTTAAACTAATGTAATCAGTTTTATTAAAACATTGTTAAGATTGAGACGACAGAAATGAAAGGCAAACTGAAATTAAATAGAACTAAAAGTTTTCTTTATATCTTTAAAGGCAAATCTTGAACAGATTTTAATTTGTCTGAGTTTTATTGATTTTTTTTTTTAATTTTTAACACAGATCATCAGTATTCACTAAAGAAGTGTTACTTTCAAATTCAGAGAAAGTGAGGCAACTTAGTAATAAAATGTTTTCAACAGCACTGTCACAGCTCAGTAAGTTATACAAACATTGGTTCTTACTTAGAAAGTTTGATGTTTTCTGCTGTTTAATATGCAATTACAAGAATGTAGAATAAAAAGTTTTGATTTATTCTTTCCTTATTAAAGCACATAGGATTTAAATGAAGTCCTACTTAAAATGGTTTTTAACTAACTTAATCCAAGCTTATGAATATGACTGATTTTTTCACAAAATTTTTTTAGAATTAAGATCTTAAATATAACTTAAGATCTCTCAACTTTCACAATTCTTAGCATTGTTTTATAAAATTGTCTTTATGTTAAAAAAATGGTGTTATATTTCATTTGCCTACTTATAATAGTTTTCAAGTAAATGAATCCAATCTTAAGAATATGACTTATTTTTCACAAAATTTTTGAGAATTAAAATTATAACTTTAGATTTTTCACCTTTCTCATTTCTTAGGATTGTTTATGAAATTGCCTTTAAGTTACGAAGAATACAACTATAATTTATTTTGCCTCTGCAGGTAACTTAAAATTTGTGTCATTAAGATCAGAGAGTCTAGCTGTTTTGGAGAGACTGATACAAAAATTTGTTGGTAAGTTTTGTCTGTTAAACCAATTTTCAATTTTAGATAACCGAGAGCTAATCTGCAAATTATTTGAGAAAGTAAACTATGTCTTCTACAAGAGAAGAGGTATTCAATCCTGTGATAAAATTACATGAAATGGGTATTTTTTTAAAAAAATTTCTGTTTATTATTAGATTGAAAAAGAAATATTGCCAATTTTCATCTTATCATCCTGATGCTGTTTTTCAAACATGTCTCTTTATTTGTTTCCAAATTGATTAGAAAATGTGTATTTCAGTGAAAAGTCTTCAGTTCATCCACCATTTTTTTTTAAATTTTTTACATTATCGATTTTAAGAAAGAAGTTTCATTATCATTGTGTAACTTCTTTTGCATGTTTTATAAATAATGTGTGCACTTGTTGCAATTTCTCTGTGAAGAATTGCTTTAAAAGAGTTTGATTTTTCAGCTTATATCTACAAGTTGATTGCGCTCTAGGTATATAATGTAAATCATAAATTGCATAAACTTTTTTGTTTCCCTTATTCTTCATCATGCTTATGAGAAAGTAAAGTGGCTTTCAAGTCATTTATTTTGTGGCATACTAAACAAACCTGGGTTGCGTTGCTTATTACATTGTATGAAGGAAGCACCAGGCTTTTGAAATTTTACATCATCATAGACCTGTAAGACAACTAAGAATTTTTTCCTATCAAGGTCACACTCCTGAAGATTTTAAAACCTCTATAATCAAAAGTGATAGCTGAGAAATCTTATAATGATTGATGATAAGTGGTACACTCATGTTGTTATATGTGATTGTGATTTTATGAAATATTCAATAGGACATTTATAGATTGTGTGTGTTTGTGAAAACAGTTGTAATTCTCATTATTTTTTCTATAATTTGTTTGTCTCATTCCAGATGTGAATCAGCTTTCACTGCTTCAAGAGTCTGGCCTGAGCCTCTTGAGAGAGGAGTTGCCTACCATGGCAGAGTCAGGGCCATGGGAGTTAAGAGACCGTGCTAAAGGTGCATGGAAGCTGATGCAAGATGCAATACCAGACAATAATTCAAGTACGCCAGGCAATGCAGGGGATCTGCAGCAAGCAGATACAGCCATGGAACACTGACAATTTTATTAAAGAAATTATAATCTTCTTTTCTAACAACAGTAATCACACCAGAGGCCAAACATATGTAGAGGGAAATAATCAAATAAAATCAGAACACTTCATATGTTCCTCTTACTTTGCCTTTTACTGCATGCAAATCAGTATAGATAGCATCTTTTGGTCACAGAGATATTGCAGGGAATAACTTTTCCCTCCCTATCATTTGTCAAGATATTAGATTCATGGTTTTAGATTTACTTACCTTCGAATATCAGCTATAGAACCCCAATGTTGCTTTTCTGAATTTGACTAGTGGTGCTCCATCGATCAAACATGCTGGTATTAAACTCAATCTAGAGTACCTTGTGACTAACACATTAGATGAGAATCTCACAATTTTTATCTACCTTAAAATATTAAATTTTCCAAATAATGAATTATTAGTGCGAAGGAAATAGGTTTATACTTTTATCATCAGCATTGCCATCAGAATTAATTTTTTTTAGGAAGTCATGAACAACTGCTTCTCTTGCTCTCTTTAACATATAAGCTATCAGTGATCAAAAGTTATTTTAATATCAGGATATCTTTGTGTGTATACTTATGCTTACAAGTTGCTTCAAAAACAAACATGCCATAACAGTCTCTGTGTTCACAATCAGTTAAAATTTGGCATCGCAAATTTGAAATCCGTTTTGTTTAAATTTTAATCAAAATGTTTCTTAGTATACACTTTGTATTGCAGTGTTTGACTAGTGTAGGTGTTAAATTTAATACCTCTTAATACTGAACATGTTTTTTTATCATTACAAGGAAACAAAGTACGTGTTTCACGTGGCTTATTCACAGAAGAAGCGATTTGCTTGACCAATCATAGTGAAAGCATAAAGATGGCAGTTGATCAAAGATGAAGAAAAAAATGAGACATTGAGTCATTGAAAGTTAAACAAACAGTCATTAATTTCTTGCTTGATGAGGTAATCACGCAGCTTGGAAAACAAGTTTTTGTCAGATACGTCGGTCTGCCATTGAGAGGCAGAATAGATTTATATTTATCTTGAAGGGGACATTTTAGAAATGGATAAACATGTATGCTAACTGGCTTTCTCACCTTTGCTGGATATTGAGACAGTAACAAAGGTATTTTAATGTTATTCTGTTTACAAAGCAAATTTATAAGAAGAGAAAATGTATCGTCAGTAGCAATATCAGGGTTCAGAATGTTGAATGAAAGTATGTTATTAAAACAGTTGAATAAATACAACTTTCATGGCTTACATAATAAAATGAATGGACTAGTTCTTATTGTGACAAAAATATGCATTTTTTTTTGTTTCTTTATTTACTCCCACCCCTCCACCCCATACTCAGACATTTGTGCTTTTAAAGTTGAAACTAAAACTGAGTTGATTCCTCATCAGAACATTGTTGTGGATGACCCTAAAGATAGAGTAGCATAGAATTCCTCCATTGTACTAGAGTTACATAGATTTAGTTCAATATGAAGATTGGGAGTGCTGGGGAAGGAATGAATAGGTAGGATTAGATCAGAGGTTAAATCTGATGATTAATTGATTGACTTCTCAATTGGAGTGAATGCGTTGTCATTTTCCAAACTGTATTTGTGTAAGACTGAGGATTTCGCTATTCTTTTCATGACAAAATCAATACTTGGAAAAAAAACTTGGACAATAATCCAGACCAGGATAATATTGCAGATAAACAGACATTCACCCAAAATATAAAACAGTATGGATACAAATCAACATATTTATGAAACTTACTGTGGTCCCAGAATGTATCAAAGGATGCTAAACAGGATAGATCATTCAATATGCAGATATAAAAAGCTTTAAATTGTAGATGTCAGAGGTAATTCAATAAAACTCAGTCGCACGAATTCATAAGCAACCAAACCAGTAACTGGTTCTGACTTATTTCATTTTTAATTTTTTAGCACTCATGTTCCTTTTGACATGCAAACATTGCTTGTGTTTTCACAATTTACATCAAACTTTTCGCTCAGTGACAGCAAACTTTATGTTGTAAAAAAATCAAGTAGTACTGTAAATAAAAAAAAAAAAACAAGCAAGTCAAAGTATGAAAGATGAAACCTGAGGTAAGCAATAGAGATAATCTCAGGACATGGATAAAATGGCTTAAAGAGTCTTTTAACAAGTCCATTATCCATATGTGGACCCTATGGAACAGATCTTTCTAACCAATAGCACCTAGAACATTTCCATGATGATATAAAATGTTTGCATGATATGGAATTATTTGATCTCAGATGGAGTTAAAAAGAAAGTTTGGTACATGCAAATCTGCCATTTATCCCAGGTATTTCTTGGACAACCGTCAGCCATCACATTGCATTGGTGAAAGACATGACTGAACTGAACCCTCAGATCATATGTGTAGTGACACCACTAAATGAGTCGTTTTGAGGCAAAGAAACTGTTAAATAATGCAATTTTCCTAAAGAAAGCTTGAAATTTCCGCTTTTTATACTGCTGTAATTTCTAATTTTTATATTGTTTCAGAAGTAAAAGCACTCTAGAAAGCAAGGATTTAGAGCCTTCTTGAGTAATACGGCATTTTCCCAAGTACTTGTCTGCCGCAAAATGTCTCATTTTGTGGTGTCGCTACACATATGAATTGCTTAAAGTGATCTCCGTGTCCTAGACTGTTCTTCAAATGGTGGTCCAGTTTGATAAAATATAATTTTTTTTTTCATCTCAAACAATGTATATTGGATAAGGTTTACTGATAGACTTCTCCATTTCTAAATGCATTTGATGTCGACTATGTTTCCTTTTTATACAACTGCACACATGTTCTGTGGTTTCATGCTTTTTTTTTTTTCAACAATTACAACAATATGAAGTAAAAAATTTGCCCAGGTCAGCCTTTACAATTACATTTGTAAGGAATAATGAACAGACTGGATAAAGCATGGGTTCAACAATATTGAGGCATGACTCAAGCTTTTAGTTTCATTTGAGATCTCCAATTGAGTTGAAAATTAGGCCTGCTTTCTTGTAAACAAATATGTTGGGAGGATGAAAAGCTCCAGCCACTTCGTGCACTATGCACTTGTTTCTTTCAGAGACAAAGAATATAAAACAACCCAAGAATAGTACGAATATCTTGCCTGGATAATCAAAATCCAAACTTGCTTGGTAACCCTGTAAGGTCCCATTCGTCTTGGTGAACTAGCTTATATTCTGTACTCAAAATCCGGAGTTGAGCAAGTAATCACCCAACTGGGTAACAAGATTGTAGCAGGTTCCTGGGTGGTTGCCTTCCTCATACACAGCAGTCAGCAGGCAGCGCCTACACAAATACACAATCGCACCTGTGAGGAAACATTCAGGGGTTATACTGTATTTAGAAAAAGATGTGTTTTCTCTGTGCAGATATTGTAGTTTTAAGGATGATTTTTTTTGTTTTTACACACATGATTATATTATTTCTCTGTGATTAATATCAATACATCATAGTTTCATGCCTACTTAAAATTAATTTTCATTTTTCTTGAATGCTGTTTTTAAAACTTAACCCAAACCAAGATTGATTTGAGCTCATACCTGCCCCTGTTTTTGCGTCACGACCAACCAGAAGTCTCAGTCCTGAAATCCTGGTCACAGTGAAGGGGCGACCACATACAAGCAAGCCCTGAAGTCGTAAAGGGCTATCCTCATTAAATGCCTCTTGGATAGCCTTTACCTAAAGGGAAAGATAATATTTTTTTAACTGTACAGATCTATTGCATTCGTGTCTACTTTTTATTTTCCCATATTCTTTTAACATGTAAAGCTGTTGGCTAAATCTTAACCTAAATGATGAAAAATTATCTATTGGCTTGAGTCCATTAACATAACCAGCATATGGAGATATTAAACTTATTTGGGCAAATTTGATAAGACGAATGAATAGGTTATCTGAGACACAGACTGATAAGTATGAGCCTATGCATCAGATAAGTATACTTTGGATTTTGTTTCTTATTCTTTTTCCCCCCTGCCGTCTACCTTTTATGTTTACTGTGTCCTGCTTACACGTGAATACTAGATCATGAAGTTGCTAGGTGGAAAAAAAGGACACTTTAGCCAGGGGATGTGAATGAAGGGGGGTTGAGAATATTTACTCAGATTGACTAATATTGTTTTTTAATTTAAATTTAGGAACATGTTATAAAAGGGTGTGTGTGTGGGGGGGGGGGGGGGGGGTCAAGGAGGGCTTTATTGTTTTAAATCCACCTTATTATAAATGTTTTCCTTTTCTTTGTGAAATCCCTTTGTATTATTAAATCCACCTCATTATAATTGTTTTCATTTTTTTTTTTTGTGAAACCCCTTAGTACATTGACTGACCAGACGTTATATAACAAACCTCTCTATAGCTTAATTGAAAGCCAGGACTTCCGGCCCATAAGGTCCCACTCTCTAAACTCTGGACGGAAGCTGAGCTGACGTGACCACTTTCCATCAGCACCACGGTGACGTAATCATTCCATGAGAATGAAGACTGCCAGTAGAAAAATGAATGGATAACGAAGATGGTTATGACATCCTCTATCACTTTCGCGCGTGAAGAAAAAGCAAAATGCATGCGTATAGTGTCAATGAAACTAAAACCACAGAGTAAAGAACTAATTGCACACTAAGCGCTGTCGTTGCACCCCCCCCCCCGTGCTTTACTAGGGTAAGGTATGAAGTGCGCGTGGAGGGTAGTTTCCATCCACCCAACCCGTCTTCTTGGACATCGACAGAGATGTTTAATTTGCGTCTGAAGTTTTTTTTTTTTTTTATTATTTCAAATATGCCTCTCCTTGGCTGAGTTAACTTCACCAACTCGCGGTTTGAAATTTATTATTCATTTCTCAAATCGGCTGCTATTATATAATATTTATATTTATATCTATGTAATTATATGTAACCCCAGTTTTCCAACAGTTAAATTTAAATAATATGGGAGAAGAAAGGAGTAAAAAAGAAAATGGCGTATCTTCTCTTCTTGTTCATTGAAAGACTCCCAGCAGAAACATGGATGGGAATATTTTTTAGGAAAAGTCAATTATTTTCACACGTAAAGGAGGGTATACATGGCCGATATATGGTAAAAGGCTAAATAAACAGATCAACATGTGCATGTTCCATTACCCGGCAATCTACAGAGTGGAGAGCGGAAATTTTAACGCAACTAAAAAGAAATGATAAAGACGCCGGTGCAGTATAATTAATTTTGTTAATGGTTCCTAACCAGTTCTTCAAATTTCTGAGATAGTTGTAAGAAAACCACAGTAGTGAAAGTCTTTTTTCAAAGTCTGTCAGCTTTTGTGCATGTTTTGTAGTGGATATGTGCTTAAAATAACATGCTTTTAGTTTTGCATCTTTGAACAAGAATGAGTTCCTACAAAGAGAGCCATTCTCGATGCCTTTCACATCTTGCATCAGAGAGGAAATGTATCTAGGGCCAAGATACACCCTACTACGAAAAGCGAGGCCTGTAAATAAGTGCACATTCACAGATAGGCTTCAATATACATGAATGTAAAAAAAAAAAAAGTGGAATGCAACACGATTCAAAGAACCGTGTTCAATAAGTTTTATAATGATTGATTGACACTGATTAAATTATAGCCTTTCAGTTTCACAGTGCAGTGTATCTTGGCTACCTTTTATTTACCCTCAAGTTTGATACAACACCAAAATGAGACAGAAAAACAGGTAAAACGTCATGTCACTTATCTGAGTACGAGGATACCGCCTGTTAGAGAGTACAGCACTGTCTTTTGGCATACATAGGTGTCATCAAACGTTTTTCAATTCGTAAACTCGAAAGTAAATTAATAAGCTATTGTGCTGACAATCACTGCATGATTTTATTAGGTCCTAGAGGAAATCAATTTGAAAAAAGTGTTTTTGGTAAAGAAACAAAAAAAAAGAAAAATTGCCGGTATCGACAATTTGTAGCGCACAACTACAACAAGGAGTGATTGCGGCGGCGAGGTCAAGTTGTGTGGATGTTGAGGGAGTGAGTAGGCAGAGATAAGGAGGAGAATAAAGGAGCTCTTACAACTTATACAAAGGGGGGAAAGTTAAAATTATAAATAGCCATGTTGAAACTCTTAATATTCTGATTGCGGAAAAGGAAAAAGAAAAAAAAAAGCGTCTAAGAATGGAGAATATAAAAAGCATGTGAGTGGAATTTTGATAATTAGATACAAATATGAATCTCACACAAGAACAAACGTGCAGAGACTTTACCTTTTCAAATTTAATATCTTCATATCTTTTTCAACGATGGAAACAAAAAAAAAAACCAACAACAAACAAACAAAAAACGGTACACAAAGGTTGCAAGTTATGATTAATTTTTGGAGTTTTTGAAAAAGATATTTCAATAAGACAAAATTCTTAAAAAAAAAAAAAAAAAAAGGACAAAGGCAGTCATTCAAAAATGCCAATGCTGCGTTTGGAAACTTTATTTGTGCCATGCGGGATAGAGGAGCATTCCATTGTAAAAAAAAAAATTAATCATAACTTACAACCTTTGTGTACCGTTTTTTTTTTTTGTTTGTTTATTGTTGTTTTTTTTTTTAAATAATTTTATACAAAAATATCATCATATTTATTTAATTATAGTAATTTGCTAATGTCTCAGAACCGTAAGGAAACATTTTGAGGTTCAAAGAGTTAAGCAGAATAAAGTAACTTCGTGTTTTCACATGACGTGTAGCCTACTTACTGTGTACTTCATAAATTAACTGGCATTACCGGGTGACTTTGTTTCTTAATTAAGCCCAGAAAATCATCGGTACAAGGAACAGACATAATTATATTTTCTATACTTACAGACGTCTCCACAAACTCTCTTCTTAGATCCCTCGCGATTGCTTCTGCATCCATCTTTGATACTAGTCCAAGCTGTGATCTCAATACTCCCCACTATACAAATGACACTTGTAAGATTTTTTCAGACTTCGAATGCGAAGCGCTTGCTTTTATAAAAATGTCATGCGGTGAAAATTATTATAGCGACAGGGCTTTCTGAAAATTCCACCGGAATCAACGTGGGAAGAAAACGTGTTGGAGTTTGAACCTCATCCACTTCTCATAAAGAGAACAATGCTTTTGTTACCGATAGGGTAGTTTGTCGATTTCTTTTGATGGTCCATGGAAAGGCAAGTCCGCCGGCTTTATAGGAAACTCTCATGCGCATTCTAATTATTTATTAGTCTTAGAATTTTAGCACACCCTAAATCTGTATCAGATATGCCTGTAGAAATCGATTTCAATTCAATGCTCAACCCGTTTTAAAGAAGTAGAGACATTTTTAAGTAAGATTTGAATGACTACGCTTGGCTTTGATATGAGATGTGTGTGTGTGTGTGTGTATGTGTCGCGTATGATTACGAGAGATAAAAAAGAGGGAGAGAGTATCATGTTATGTGAGCTCGCGAACGAGAGAGTAGGAAGGAGATCGAGAAAGAGAGGCAGACAGAGGCACAGAGAGAGAGAGAGAGAGAGAGAGAGAGAGAGAGAGAGAGAGAGAGAGAGAGAGAGAGAGAGAGAGAGAGAGAGAGAGAGAGAGAGAGAGAGAGAGAGAGAGAGAGAGAGAGAGAGAGAGAGTTGCAGGCAGAACGACTCCCTGACAGAGTAAAACAGACAGCTTACTCTTAGAAATGATGTTCCATTATTTGGATTATTTTTCGGACATTTATTTTCATAAAATTATTAATACGATGTGTTGAAAAGATTATTTTGATGTTGAATTATGTTTCATAACTTTCTGTTTATGCCATGGTTGTTGTGACGGCGCTATATAATGAGGCATGAATGATAGAGATCAGGCCTGCAGACCAAATCCAAAGCACTAGACATCTAATTCAACGTCTTGTGATTTAAGCTATAACAACACTTGCAATAAATTAAGTTAAACTAAGTTGTCTAATGCTCGTAAATCGATTAAAATACGCGGAGCATTAATGTTAAAATTACATAAAATATCAATAAGGATAGACAGGCTTAAGCTTTTTTTTTTTTTTTTTTTTTTGTCTCAAACAAAGCGTACGACTTTGTGTTGAAATCATGACATTCACAAAGAATTGAAAGCAAAAATAGAGACTAAGAGGAGAAGGCACCTTTCTTCGACTTAACACCTACTTCAATTTTCAACCCAAGTGAAGGCGACCAGCCAAGTGAAACCCTACGACACCGCAGGTTGTTTGTTTTGTAATTTTATGTTCGTTGGCAGCTAAGCGATTAGGGGGGAGCGATTTTCTTAAAGACCATTGATAAAATGGGAAAGTTAAGATAAAGACAGAGATGGCGGAGAAACGGGGGGCGGGAAGGTGGCTGGATGGGAGAGAGAGAGAGAGAGAGAGAGAGAGAGAGAGAGAGAGAGAGAGAGAGAGAGAGAGAGAGAGAGAGAGAGAGAGAGAGAGAGAGAGAGAGAGAGAGAGAGGGGGGGGAGTGGGGGGGGGGGGGTAAAAGCTGTCACCGTGCTGCCAATAACACTTGATAGCGATTAAACCAGCAACCAAGGGTCAAGGGATTAATGTGTTTATGTTAGGAAACCTGTATATGGTGTAGACACGAGCCTGCTCTATGCTCAGTTTACCTTAACGCTTAGTCGAGACAGAATTATCTCCTCCTACTAGAGTCCTAGTCCTACCCTGTGATAACTTTTCCCGCACGCCCCAGAACAAACCGACATCCAGTTTCCACTCTCCCTAACTCTATTTCTATCTCTTTCTCTATTTACTTCTTCTCTGAATGCCTATTTCTCTTTATATATTTATATATATATAATTATCTTACCCGGTTTCAGTATAATATTTTAACATGTAAATCATATTGTACTTATTTTCCTTACTCTCATTTCAAAAGAGATTCCAGTAATCATATTATTATTTGAGCCCACAAAAGACGGGGCGATAAGCAGTGGTGGTCATGTGTGCAGCATAGAATCCTGCCTAATAATATTAGTTACAATGTAAACTAGGAACTTTATAAAGCTGATAGGACAGGTATGGAGGCGATAACTTTGGAGTTCAAATGGGCAGAAATGAATCTTAAAAACCCTTGCTAGCATGAAAGAAGCCAAAATTGATATTGCAGTTTATCAAAACATCATGTTTTCAAAAAGGAGAAATTGCTAAATTTTGTGAAGCTTGCACATGGTTAAAAAAAAAGACATCTCAAACTGTACTTACTCTGTTTGAAAGTGTTTCTTTGTAGGAGGCACTTTTATCTTAATACTCTGTTAGCAGTTTTATTAGAAATGAGATTTTTATTCTTTACTCGCTTCTTCCCACTCCTATCTAGGGTAACACTGCAACAACATACATTACAGCAAAACAAATAAACCGGGAAAATAAAGTGAGATAAAGGGTCTGAAGAGCACCCATGGGTGTTACACGATATTGTATAGAAGTAAGAAAAACGGAATATCTTTATCGCAAGATAAGGATAACCGCCCATTCTGTGATTCTGTAAACATTAAAGCCGAGAGTTTCTAATACTATAGCAGATCTGAAGGCAACACCCAGGTAAACCATGTCCATGCTGACAACAGAATGATGCAAATCATTTGCAGTCTCTCATCCCCATCATTTTAATTTTTGTGTCCAAAGAACATTGCCAGGACCATGCGGTCACTGTTCTTTTCATAAACTATACCTCTTCAAGAATTAAAAAAAAAAAAAAAAAAATAATAATAATAATAATCTGTAGGCCCATGCTAAGGGAAGTTATCATTTAAATGTTGAAAAATTAATAGTTTTTAATCCCCTTGACAAAAAATAACCAGATGTTTCATAATTACACTGTACATGTATCTTTATTTCTAAAGCTACATTATAAATACATGTCCTTTCATGAATTTCCTCCTAACTGTAATGTTTGCTTTGTGTGCTTTCTAATCTAGGGGACAATCCTTTATATCGTAAAGAATAATAATTTAAAAAAAAAATTGTTAGATTATGGCTCTAAGTGTTTTAGCAAACTATCTTAATATTCCTCAAATACAACATATTTAATAGCAGTTGTAAAAAATTTAAAAGGCGGGAGCAGCAAGGATAGTCAAAAGAACAACAGTAAAAGTAATATAACTTTTTTTAGAAGAAAGGGTCCTGTAAACATTAGATGGTGATTCAATGTGCGAATGTATTTTGATTTTTATTGTTGATTTTGGCATAAACTGATAGTCTGATACTTTCAAAATGTAATCAAGCGATTAAAGATTTTATATTTGCTGTGTTGTCTTCTAATAATAAATAATAATAATAATAATAATAATAATAATAATAATAATAATAATAATAATAATAATAATAATAATAAATGCACGCGGTATTCTTTACTATGCACTTTATTGATGATAGAGATGGTCTGCTATTTTTCCTCCACAATTTGAGACCGTCTTTTGGTAGTACGAAATCGGGACCATAATAAATAGGTATAAAGTGAGATAGGCTTGTTATCGGCGCATAAAAATTTTTTGCTTGAATTTGTGTTTTACAATTGGCATGTTAGCGGCTTCCGGTGTATGACAGCAGTTTCTGTGTATCAGTTAGAGCATTGATCTGTTCTTACAATGGATCTGATTGGCCGATCATTATTGTCTATGGAGGGAAGATAATGTCCACAATGTCGCTGAGGATAACTTCTCTGAGGAAAATCAAAATGCTGGCCCAGGCTGCGACCTGAAGCGCCAGTCTCGTCTTATGGCGATCGGTATCCAGAGCCTCCTCCACCATCACGGCCGTGCACACCATGAGCGTGGCCACCAGACTCATGAAGATGATAAGAAAGAAGCTGACAGAAAAATAGGAAGTGGTATTGATGCCATTTTTATCATAGGCGAGAGATCCATTATTTGATGCAAAACTGACTAGCCTCCATTGAGTTATTGTTCCTCTCATTAGTATGCATATTAATACGTGAAACTAGGCTGAAACTGTGAAATTACACGGTTCTTCAATTAGGAGAAACATTACTTTCCAACACAAATGTATGATTAGGAAATTTAAACGATAATGTGTACCGGTATTTTTAATAGGATTTACGAGTGGTTGAGCTCGAAGAAAACTATAACTGTCAAAGCCATCCTACATGGCTTGGAATCTCAAAATGATATTCATCTAGTGCTTGCATGCGCCAAATAATACTAACTTACCTAAATTCTTTTACACGCGTCCTAAATTTAGCAAGATACCATTTGAAAGCCATAGAGTAAAGGCAATATTGAGTTTGATAAGATGCTCATGTAAAATACATCTATGGGCTCTTCAACGAAAGAAGGTGCTTCAGGCTATAGGCCCTGGGTTCTAGGCCTAAACTTCAATTTAAATGATCTCGAAATAACTTTTTTAAAGCTTAGCTAACCAACCTGAAGCATCCCAAGTCAATAAAATATCGCTTGTCAGCCCCCAACATACTTCAGTTTAGCGTCTGCCAATTCGCCATTTTGTTTGCTCCTTATGTTTCCTTTCGAAAATGAAACGTGGTTGAGCAGATAGTGAAACGTGCGAAAATGGTGCGAAAACTCCTGATAATTGATATAGTTATGTGTCGGTCTAGTTGACTACTGCCTTATGTCTTTATTGGCCGATCCTATCTCTAAATTCATAAGATATTTTTTTTCTGTCTCTGTATACCTATCGGTAACTTAACGCTTCGCCGTGATAAAAGAAAGGGTCATACCCAGCACCCGGGTAGGGTCCTTTTAATATAATTGAAAATGTAGGTTGATTAGCTTAAGTATGAGTCTATCCGTATATTATTGAAAGAGAAAGGACTTCATACGTCTTAGCAATTATAGATTTACATGTATACCTTTCAAACAACTAATTTAGTTTTCAGTTGAATATCTTTATAATATTATGATTTACGAGAAATTCTTGTAATTGAATTTAGATTAAATTGGTGTTTTAAAATTCAACTAAACATTGTAGGTCATTAGCTCTGGTGCCATGCAGAAATAACCGTTATGTAAATCACAGCTCAGTTTTTCCCACCGATATCATTTAATAAAACTGATTACGACAGATGTGTTTATGTGTATTTCCTTTTTTTTTGTTTTCATTTCGATTGATGCGCACACGATATTAAAGTTAAACTGCGTGATGCAAACATAATAAAAATACCTTTCCAGGACACCAAACTGTGTGAGGATTGACAGATTTGTGTGTCACAATTTTAATGGCTGTAATTAAATTGAATGAACTGCTGTGCTCAGACGGCATTATGACTTTTTTTTTTTTTTGGGTAAGAATCCATGAAAACTGAAAGAGGACGTAAATCTGATAATAGGCAAGGTTGGTTTGGCTTTTATTACCTTGTTTCCCTGCAATCCCTGCAAGATGATGCAGATTTAATAATATGTAAGGATTGGCGGAAATATAACACACCTTTTTTTATTTTCATTGCTGTATTAGATCGAACGAACGGTCGTACTTTTAGACAGGATTATGACTATTATTAATTTTGTGTGCGAATCCACGAAATACGTATAGTCACGTAAATCCAAACAGAGGGCAAGTTTGATTTGGCGTTTATGGCTAAAAGAATTGCCAATAAGTTATAATCTTCCACTTTTTTATTTCCATTCATCTATAAAGGTCATAGAATAAATCTCTTGAAAGTATAAACTGCCTTATACTTGATTTTGTAAACAAATTGAACAGTGTTCTATGTATGAAACAGGATGTGGGCTAAACATGTGTCGTTTATTTGCCCTTGTAGAAGTCTATGTCAGACATATGGACCATTAGTGTCAGAAATGTGTCCCAATATAGCTGTTGTACATATTAATTATTATGCAACATTATATTTGAAAGTTGATAATCAAGAATTATACTAAAAATTTTGGGGGACGAGTGGTCGTAAGTTTTATTACTGCACAGATGGACTAAGAATAGAATTCAACCTGTTGTGACTCAAGTTCGACTTAGAGCAACAGGCTTAGGTAGAGTTACGATAGTTTGCTTTACATATTTTACTCGTTGATTACAGTAACTATTGATTACACACAAAGTACCTGATATGATAGCATGCCAATTACGAACAATCAATGCATTTTAGAGCCCACATCACGAGAGTCACAGCTTCGTCGTTTGAAAATGAAAGTTTTTAGCTTCTCCTAGAAAGTAGTGATTTTCAGATACGACTGTCTGAAATCCCCGACTCATATAGAGGGAAGCTTGGAAGGGGGGCAGTCTCCCCTCTCAACATCAACAAATCATGCTGAACCAGTCAAACTGCGCTGACTCAGGACACCTATAGTACAAGGGGGTGCGGATCAAATAATGTGTGAGGATTGACAAAATTAAATTCAAAGCAAAATTTTTTAGTGTAGGTACTTTAAATCTGAATCGAATGTAAAGGGAATCGGAAAAATTTCAAAAGACCTATGAACATCTGGTGGTTCTGTTGGATAAAGTTTCTCTTTCATTTCTTTTTTATGGGAATATTATTTATTATATTGCACCGAAATGTTTAGTAATTGAATGTCTTTAGACCAGTTGTGAATAATTCCGCTTCCCTTATGAATTCCATCATCATTCGTAATGTAAAATCCAACGCCGTTTTCATCTAGTCCGTTTGTATGTTTTAGACTCAAGAATAAACTGTTTGAAAAAATTCAATTTTTATTTTCTGAATCTGTTCTTAATTAGAACGTTTGGATTTTCTTTAATGATTCCACCTTTGTCAAAAATGGAATAAGTTATTGTTTCTTTCCTTCCATTATTAAAGGTTTCTACAACGTTAGATTTCAATTCAATCGTTCCTCTTTCTACATCTTCTTCGGACGTCAAATTAACTAAGGCGATTACAGAATTTGTAAGAGTGATTGGTTCATCGAAAGTTTGAACACAACAGTGCTATCAACTTAAGTAATCGTATAGCTTTTTTCTGTCGACCTGAGTTTTGACTAAGTTAATTTTCACTTTAATTTCCTTCATTAGGTTTTGTATTACATGTATATCTTGCGCTTCTTTGATCTTTGGTAACAATCTAATTGATGTTCGTCTTTTTGTATTCTTAACAAACGCAATTCATTTAGTACCTGTGCGTCGTCTGTATTTATATTGTTTACTTTTATTGATATAATAGCGTTTAGAATTCCTCCGTTTTATGTGCATGCACTTTTAGAGTTCTCTGACATGAAATCTTATTGTCACTTGTTCACCTCTTAGGTCTAACACATGATTATCTTGGTCTATGAGTTTCATATGAAGGTTTCCAACTAACGACACCAGTAAATAAATTAGATTAGTAGATTTTTGTACATGTATAATTTTATATCCTGGGTGAACTTTTGGGAAAAATGATTAGATTACAGGTTCTAGACTTCTGTTTTTATATGATTGCATTATTGTAATAATAATTGCTTAAATGTTAACAATATTTTTCGAGTTATGTGTGCCAGATTCATACACATCAGCTGTAAAACCTAAACCTTTTTTTAATAACAGCTGTGACCATCAATCAAAAATACAGTGGGAACCTCAAAAATCGAAGTCTAATTATTCGAATTTCTCATTAACTGAATTTTGAGAGAGGTTAGGTTATTTTTTTCTCTTTGGCTTTGTTAGAATATGACTCATATTTTGAAGTCTTTCTGGTTCAATTCTCTTAATTTGAAGTCAATACCCCATATGGCATAACAAAAGTACTACATGTGTGTCTTTGAAACTGCAAGCAATGCTAATCGCTGCCCTCGGAGTAGTAGGGAGCTGACACACTGAGAAAGAAGTGCCAGTACATGTAGTAACACTGATATTGGTAGCAAAGGAAGAAGGGAGAGTTGCTGTTTCAGGCATAGAACACACTCATTCAATGAGCCATAGGTTCAGTTGGGCACCTTTTTCATAAATTGAATCCTCGTAATTCGAAGTTTTAGTTTATTCCCATACAATTCGAATTATGAGGTTTCCACTGTATTGAAATTCACTCAAAGCACTAATGTACACCCTGCATTTGTAATGCTTTAACATCTGAGCTTGAGAACAGTGCTCCTCAGCACAGCTCTACTGCACTAGCGAAGTAAAAAAAAAAGAAACAAACAAACAAAAGAAACTGTTTTGCCAGCAATCATGTTCCCTAGAGAAATGAAAGGAGAAAAGAAGGGACAGAGAGAAACAGTCACAGAAAGAATCAAAATTAAATTTTAAGCTCTACAACTTGTAAAAGTATCCAACAAAGCTGCTGTTAACAAAGAATGCCTCTGAGAGACAGACAGCACCTTTCCACTTAACACTGATAAGCCTTGAATTCAGAGCTGAGCCCTGTTTTTAAAAGAATGTGGGATCAACAAGGAAAATCAAAGATACTCATAAACACAAAAATCCCAAAACCTAAAATAAACAAAAATAAATACACAGACAAAGATAGATTTAACAATTCTACCTACAGGCAACAACAATTTAAAAAATTAGCGGCAGCCTTTAATCCCAAGAAACACTCATTAATTTTACAAAATTCTGTCAATTTGTCTTCCTGGAGCTGAACATTTTTATGCCATTTGTGAGTGAAGCCCTGGCATATTTTGTGAGAAGTGCATTCACAGTTGTCTTTTCATCTGTCAAATCTCTGAAAAAAAGTAAAAGAAAATAAGAAATAAGATTTTAAACATAAACTGAGCATAATGTAGACCTCTTCAATCTAACATTTGATAGGTAGTCTTTAGCTACACTAAAACCTCATTGTAGTAAGTTTTCATTAGAATGTTTATCCATTATTCTTTACAGCTCATCTCCCTTCTCTGACCTATTTAAGGCAAGCATAATGGACTATATCATAATTTAAAATAATTTTGTTATTGTTATCATTACCTGCTTAGAGCTCTCTTGTTGCTGAGAATCAAAAGGTACTATTTTGTGATAAATGAAGATCAGCCTTAAAGTTTTCTTTATTTACAAAGTTTTAAGAAGATTAAAATATGTATAAGAAAGTTCAACTGATTTGAACCAAACCCAACCAAATAAGCAATCAAAGTGACCCAAGAGTGTTCTTTAGCAAAGGCAATCATGACCTTCCACACATCTCTATCTCTCATCACTCTTCCTACTTTGAACCACTTTGTTAGTCCACCCAAGACCTTTTCATGCTGATTTCCCCTGCTGCATTTTCCTTCAACGATTCGAGTTGTCACAAGATGTTCTTGTTTTTCTTTTTTCATCACATGGCCACAAAAGGTTGCTTAACGTTTACTTATTCTATTTATGAGTGATTTTGCTGTGTCAACTTCTCATAACACTGTTTCGTTTCATTTCTTTGCAGTCCATGAGATTCATAGCACTCTCGGAAGGAACCACATTACTGTTGCCTCGGGTTTCTTTTGTACTTGTTTTGAAATTGTCCAGGCCTCACATCCATACATCAGAATGACTTCAATATAGCACTCCAGGGCTCTTCTTCTTCTTTATACTCTAAAATCTTTATAAATCCATACATCAATTTTCTGAGACTTCAAGTTATCAGTGGTGGAGAAGATGAAAGGATCATAAAAGGTAAAACCTTAAGAATTTCATAATGAAAAAAAAATCACTATAAAAGAAGAAAAATCACCTGATGTAAGGGGTAATATCTTCCAGAGACCATTTCTTTCTTTCTTCAAAAAGTACCTCAAATCTGCAGAATTTGAACATTTCAACTAAAATATGACTGCAGGAGCAGAATCACAATGATAAGATTTAAATCAATATAAATGATAAATAAAGAAGAAGAAGAAGAACACAAAAGGATGAGGAGGAAGAGGAAATCAGTACAGCTACAGGAAGGAAAAACAAGCAAATATTGGACATACACAAAATGAAATGAGCTTTCTTGGAGAGTACTACATTCAGATAATATTCTAAAGCAAACTTTTTAAACAATTTTTTTCTTTAATTCACTTACCCTTTCCTCTTTCCTATATTTCTCCTGACTTAAAATTGAACATCTCCAGAACTTATTTTTAGAAGGTGATCTTCTGAACAGTTTGGTTCTTCAGTACAAACAATGTAAGATATGCTAACTAATACTATAAGCTGATACATTGTTTTGTTCTTAAAGGATCTAAATAATGGACACTACTCTTTTATGTTCTGCTAATAAATTTTTTTTTGTCAATCTCTCACTGATCTTGACAAAAACAAGAAATAAATTGAAGAATTTGAAGTATGAACACAACCCGAATGAACCAAAATTAAAAAAAACAAAACAACCCAAAACAAACAAAATAGCTAGGCCCTTTTAATCTATTATATTCCAAGCTCATACACAATAACTCATTCACAATGAGATGTATGAATCTGCAAGAAAATTGCCACTTAAAGTGAGCAAAATATTCTTGAATGTGAGTTTCCCACAGAGTTTGTACTGCTTATTTGTCTTCATGCAAGTTTAATTAAGACATTGAACCTTCTCGCTATACTCAGGGATTTTCTCAGCACTTAAAACTTAAAACTCTCAGCTCAGTAAACTATGAATTTTACATCTGAAAGCACAACCTAAGCTTAAGCGGGGGAGAGAGAGAGAAAGTGAGAGTGGGAGAGAGAGAGAGAGATAGGGAGGGAGGGAGGGAGAGAGAGAGAGAGAGAGAGAGAGAGAGAGAGAGAGAGAGAGAGAGAGAGAGAGAGAGAGAGAGAGAGAGAGAGAGAGAGAGAGAGAGAGAGAGAGAGAGAGAGAGAGAGAGAGAGAGAGAGAGAGAGAGAGAGAGAGAGAGAGAGAGAGAGAGAGACACTGTAGACAGAGATGGAAGTTTTGAAGGGCTAAAAAAAAAAGAACCAAAAACAAGGGAATAATTATCATACCTGTTTTTTTTTATCTTGTATAAAGATTGACTATACTCAAGAACAAAACAAAAAAAAAAGTAATTAATTTGCTGGTCTTAGTGTCTCATAACTAATTTATTGAGTCAGCTGATTCACTAATACTGTAACAGAATATTTTTTTACATAATATAATGGTTCTTATTTATTTTCTAATATTCCACACATATTTGATTCCCTCTGTGAGTTAATAAGTTACATGTAATCTGCAGTGAGCAAACTTCTCAACTGAATATTGCATGGTCCAACATGAATGTCTGCCTTTCTCCATGTTCCCATGCCTTCACGAAACATAAATTCTCAAGACTCTATTATTTGGTGTTGCTTACCTCACTCTATGCACCAATACAACAATTAGTCTGTCATATTTGTAACCTCCATCCATATGATTAGTGATGTGTTCAGAGGTTTCTATCTTTTGGTAACTGATCGAATTCCATAACCAAATTTTTTTTTTTTTAAATCTATTTTAAGGATGATATGTGATGAAGGAAAATAAAGCAAAAAAAAAAAAAGTGAATTAAAGAACTGACTTCAATAAAGTTGCTTTGCCAAATATCTGCCCAAAGATTGACTTTAAAATAAAAAACTAAGGAAAAGATACATTTCGAAAATACCTTTCACCAACATCCTCTGGAAGAAGATCCACACTGTAGTACCAGATTACAGGGGGTCGAGCATCTGAATCTACAAGAGCCATGCCCTGATAAAAATTATTTCAGGGTGTTATAGTAAGACACAGAAACAGAAAAAAAAATTGATTTAAGGAACTTTTAATTTCTTTACACAGGCATAAATTTTCTAGTTCAAGATATGTATGAGAAAAAAAAGCTTATAATTCAGCTTTTAATATTATTATCCTGATCTACTCAATAATAGTTTTACCTCGATTTGTGATAGGTTTGTTTTCATTCCATCTGGGACACTCTCCTGCCAGGCCCTCAAGAAATCATTTAAATTGAACTGCAAAAGAGTACATTGAGAGTTTATTTAATAATTTTTACATCACTCTATGAGGATGGTAATAGGTTCAAATCCATTTTCAAATATAAGAAGTAAAAAAAAGCAAATATAAAAATAACACAAAAAATAAAATCATTTTTTCAAAATGAAACTAGACATATTGATCACCTTACCTTGCCGGAGTTTTTCAGACACAATTCAGCCAAATGCTTGCATATTTTATCCTCACACAGGTTATAAATATTTTCTGTGGATAAAATAATCTGTATGGCATAATTCCAAAACAAACGTATTATGAGTTGCAATCACACTCTGATTAGTCAATCATAATTTATGAATTTATTGAAAAAAAAAAATCAAGATGTTACATTTCTTATTTCAGCCATTGGAATCCAAGAATGTCACTTTGTAAGCACAATTTTCAAAAAAAAAAAAATACCCACTTTTTTCATTTGATTGGTGACTCATTAACATTACATATACTGAATTCATTGCTTCGAGAGGCTGGTTTCAAGTGGAGCATGTTTTATTTAACTTTTTTAGTTTACGACTAAGCTAAAAGGGTTCAAGTATATAACATAAACATGATGCAATGAGCCTTACTCTGTGCATCTGTCTCCATGGTATCTGGATTTTCATTTGAATGGCTTGTTACCATATGCTTGATGATTTCTCTGAAACAATCAAAGAAAAGTACTATATAGAGACAGCAAATAAAAAAGTACACTTTAACACCTTCCCCCATGCTCCCACATTTGAAGCTGCTGAAATTCCCCAAAAATGAAACAAGTGAAATCTTATAACATACTTTGACTTGGACAAAAGAAAATGAATTGAAAAATTACAGATGAACTTTGGATTTAATGAAAGATTTGTTGAAAGGGACATGCGTGGAATTTAGATCCCACACAAATTCATATTGTAACTTGAATACATGTATTATTTTTGGCTGACACGATGTGGAATGCATTAATTTAATTTTTCGTTGAACTATTCAAGAACAATGTGGACTAATCTAAAATTTTGTGATGGTTGGCTTTTGACCATCCTGTCTGCCATTGCCTGAAATTCAATTTAAGAATAAAAAAAGAAAAGAAAATGGCTTAACATACATTCATGCGAGAGAAAATCTTTGACTGAGCTTAGGTTTCATGAAGGAGAGAGGTAACCTTCGACTGAGAACATATCCTGACTGCCTTTATGTGGGGGTGGCGTCACATCTCATATAGCTACATCTTACCAGAAGTTTGACTGGAACCTTAAGGTTTTTGTGAAGGTGGAGGCTACACTGGTATTGAATTTAGTCCTAGCTGAAATGAGCACTGGCATTCTATGCAGTTCTAAAGGTGTAATCCCCTAGAGAGGCAGCAGGTTAAGAAACAATCAAACAAACAATTTTATTTGAATTCCTCATATCAGCATAATACCAAAAGAGAAAAACCATTTGGGTCTTTGTTACATTAAAAGAAATTTGCCAAATCTTATGAATCTGTTTTATTTCAATTTTAATGGGTTTGAAAAAGTATTGAACTTTTGAAGAACATACAGAGGAAACCTCAAAAACCGAAGTCTGATTATTCAAATTTCTCATAAACCGAGAATGATAGCTTATTTTTTTCTTCTTGGCTTTGTTAGAATCGGACATGTATTTCGAAGTCTTTCTGATTCAATTCTCTTAATTCGAAGTTGATACCACCCCATAAGGCATCACAAAGATGCTACATGCATCTTTCAAGCAGCGAGCAATGCCGATCACTGACCAACAAAGCAAAAAGGGAGCAGATGCACTAACAATTAAGTCTAGTACTGATACTGATAGCAACGTGGGACGGGGGAAAGGGGGGCTGCTAGTTGCAGGCACAGTACACACTCACTCAAAGAGTCATAGATTGTTATACCCATTTTTATAATTTGAATACTCTTAATTCAAAGATTTAATCCATTCCCATAAAATTCGAATTATGAGGTTTCCACCGTATATCTTTTTTTTCTGAAAAATATATGGTCTCGTAATTATGTTCCTTTCTGTCGATGTTGTGTTTTTCAATAAATTGCAGGTTTTAACAGCTGTGTAATTTCATGTATTCCTCTCCCCTTCCAAAAAAACCACCAAGATTTAAAAAAACTATTTCATTCCATAGTAATTTTTTTTCCTGGTATTAACCCTCATCCTGCTGATGAGGTTACCCAAAGACAGGACCTAAAATTGTACCGTTGCCACAGCCAGTTAGCTTCTGGACTGGGCAAGTGGCAGAGTGAATTACCTGTGTTTGTACTCTGCGTGTTGTAGTTCACAACAAAGCATCTAGATAGACTTTTGTTGCCAAAACTAAGTACAAGTTACATTTATTTTTTCAAACGTGAAAACTTTATTTTAAGATGTTTCATGGTTCTAAGAGTTTATGAAAGGACCAGTTATAGACATAGGCTTGGAAAAAAAGTTTTCAAAGAAAGGTTGATTGGGTACGATAGTTTCAGTTTACAATAATTAGCACTTCCTTTGATGAAAGCTTGGATTTACACTGAAAGTGAAACAAATACGTAATTAATTTAAGATGTGTGTGTGTGTGTGTGTGTGAGGGAGAGAGGGGGGGGGGGGTTGGCGAGGATGAGAACTAAGCAGGAAAAGATTATAACTCATTTAGAAGAAGCAAACATTTGAGTCTAGTTTAATCTTCCATCTAAGCTAAAGCCTCTAGAGTCAGTGCAAGGTCCTTTTATTCAAAGAAACTATATGTATGTAACTATATAACTACATAAACAACTAATTATGGGTACAATGTAGTTCTATTTTAGCTAAGCACAAAGAGTGGGGTGAGGTGGTAGGTGAGACAATAGAGGAGAAAAGAGACAATCAGACCAAGCAGCAAGGTCCGCCCTCGATGCTTATCAGGCGCTTCTATAATCATAGTCTCATACAACTTGTGAGACATCAAGTAAAAAACTAGTTCAACAATCTGAACACCAGCCTGTACTTTCCTGCCATTGGACACATAGTGGCAGGTGACACTCTGACAGCATATCAAAATCACCAACAACAAAGGCAAAGGCTTGATACCCTATACACACACCAGGCTCTCAAGTCATGTCCTTCTTTACACCTCAGTAAACTCCTTCCTTTCTTACTTGGCTTTACAGTAAAATGAGGCTGTGATGTGATTGACCTGTAACAAGGTTGGTTTGGCCAAACCACAGATCCATAACATCAAAGAACAGAAACCAGAGGACAAGTACTCTCAGAGCTTTGAAAGATTTGGAAAATTAAAACACTACGAGATTGCATGTAGATCCAAATGTGAAACCTGTTGCACAACCATACTCCCTACAGAAGAAAGTAGATGACAAGATCAAACAATTAGAAGCAGAGGACATTATAGAGAAAGTCAATGGATCTACTCCATGGGTCTCCCCAATACATGTTGTACCCAAAGGTGAAAATGATATTACACCTGTAGTGGACATGAGAGGGGCTAATAAGGTCATCATTATAGAAAGGCATCCAATTCATACTGTAGAAGAAGTGTTGCAAGAATTACATGGAAATGCGTATTTTTCAGAACTTGATTTTAGATCCTGGTATCACCAAATAGTGTTAGAGGAAAATTCCAGAGACAGAACTTTTGCAACACCCCAAAGACTGTTATGATTACTTTTCAGAGAAAACAGTGCACCTGAAAAATTTCAGAACATCATTGAACAAATATTCTCTGGTATGGAAGGAGTTCGAAACATCAGTGACAATATAATTGTGTTTGGACAAGATGAAGAGGAGAGTGATAGAAGTTTGGAAAGTGTATTGCAAAGAGTTGCAGAAGTAGGCTTAAAGCTGAAAAAAGAATAGAGTATTCCATGAGAAATGAATAATTTGTCTTTAAAATTGAATATTTGATTCTTCCCTCATAAAATATTATAATTTGTATTGACTGGAGATTAACTTCCTTCCCATTACAACTTTTAGAATATTGGTCTAGGTATGATGTGAATTTTTTTTAAGCAAACAGACACAGGTATTTTTGCTCACATAGGAAAAAGTTCCCCTAGAACTTGCAAACATTCAGTCATATTAAGTCCATTTTGAAGCCAATCTCTCTCCTCACAAAGCTGCAAGATGTGGTACAGAACTGTGGCTGCATACTCAAAGTCCAGTAAACGCCAAACGCCTTTTGGATAAATATTCAGTCCATAAGGAGAGGCCAAAAAAAAAAAGGAAAAGCCAATCATTACATCAACACAATCAAATGGGAGCTTCTATCTGCAAATCGGTGTGATTTAATATTGTATTAATAAATCAAAAAGTACAGTAAATTTAAACATTCAAAAGACTGTAAAAAATAACCCTAACATGTTTACTGATATGTTAAAATGCGCAATATAGGAATCTAATATAAGACTTGTGTGTTAGACTTAGTCCAGAACTAGAAAATGGTCGAAACTAGATGTCTAACCAATTTGCTAAGACTAGGCTTGAACCTCAAATGGCTCAAATAGAAAATTAGCAAATGTAGAATCTTTTTAGGATCCATATAAATTTATATTAAAGAGTTAGTAAGTAAAGGCTTGTAGCAAAAGTAAATAATCTAGATCTACATGTATCTGTTTCCTTATCTCAATTCCATCAGCCTACGAGTAATCTCGTAGTAAGGTGTTTCTACACACCACCTGACTACGAATATTCTTGTAGCTGAGTAGTGATCTACAAAATCGCATCCAAACCTTATTTTAACAAAAGTTACTCCAAATCATGTTTTGGAATGAGTTTTAAAAAGTTTACCACTACTCAGCTACGACAATGTTCGTAGTCAGGTGGTGTGTAGAACAACTTACTACAAGAACACTTGTTGGCTGATGGAATTGAGATCTATCTAAATTTTGTGTTTAGAATATTGATACAATATTGTTCAACATAATACTTTTGTAAAAAAAAAGATCAGATACAAAAATAAGCTTTTAGATGATAGTTTGAATATACATGGAATTGATTCAGATGTCTGTTTCCATATTTTAGTAACCATCTGTGCTGAAGTGAAGTTTTCATGATTTGGAGCCTTTTTTTAAAATATTTTTTTTCGATGTTACATAACGTGTAAATTCAAACCCATATTTTCAAATTTCTACTGAATGGAATTAAAATTTATTTGACGTAGGTAAAGTTGTCTACTCCTTGTAGGGTTTCAAAACAATCTGTCAGCAATATAGAATTTATGGCTATTTTGCTAGTGGTGTGTAAAATTTAGCATGGGTTGCCATGGCAGCCTAGGTAGGTGGGGTGTCAGGGGCAGGCAAGCCAGTGGGAAATAATTTAAAGTGTGATTCTGGAAATATTGTTCATTTCCTACCCAACCATCCACAAATTATTCATATATTTTGAAAAAAATTCTGTAGTGTTAGTTCATGTTTCATGATAAAAAAATTATAAAAAAAAACAACCTTGCAATGCCTTACTTAACTTCTATGCAAATTATAGCCTACAGGACTTTCATGCTTGTAATTTGTTTGGTTATAATATTATGTATCCTTTTTAAATCCATATATTGGCTAGGGCCAGGCAAGCTTGAAACTTGTGATATATTTGCTTTCTTCAATCAATAATATTATACTAAGTTCATGCCTAGAGAATTGGTTACATTTGTAACACCGTTTTAAGCAACGAAGAGTCAAAATAATGCACATGGTGTTATCTCTGAGAAAGAATCAAAAGAAACTTTGATGATGAAAAACACAACATAGAAACTGTCCCAGAGCTATGAACTTTTTCGTTTGAGGAAAAAAAAAGAAAAATTATCTCCAAAGGTTCAACCGAAACTTGGGAGTTCATGTTTCATCCTGCAAGCTGATCTCATGACTTGTTTAAGTTACTACTAGGAGTGGCAAATGGATTGCTGGCAAACTAAAAGAATTTATTGTGACTACTTTAGATGAGTTTACAGAAATTTCTACACCGAAGATGATTTTTAGGTAGCTCAAATTCAATGAATTTACCATTTTCTACGGTTACTACAGGCCACCTGGAATTTAATAACTGTTTAGGAACCTAACTCGCACACTACCTTTAAGTTCACAAGTATTCATCTTGGCCAAGCCTCTTTTGATCTCAGCATCGCTGGCTTGTACTCTCTGTTGGAGCTCTGAGAATGTGTACTAGCAGAGGATATGTATTGAAAAATTAAGTCAAAGCAACCACACATATTTATTCTTAAGTTTAATTCTCCCAATCTAATATCCAAAGACTGACAATCGTTGCTATTTTTAACCTTTTATATGGTAATATAAAACAATCGATGCTGAGGAAAGTACAAAACTGAGAAATCGTAATAAAAAAAGGAAAATTTATTTCAACTATAAATAGGAAATTCAAATTTTAATAGATATAATAGGTAGAAAATATAAAACTGCTTTAGCAAAGGATGGACCTACATAGAATCAAACTGAATTTCCAAAATATTTTCTAAGTCCCTAAAGTGATGATGACATGATTTTTTCAGAACAAAAAAAAACAAACCTGTACATTTGGCTATCAAAGTAGGAATCATTTAATGGCATAGCCAAGCCGCAAAAGGGTGATCTCAGGCCTTTCCTGCTTATCAACTTGGATATCAGGCTACGGTCAGGCAAGAAAAAGTTAATTTTTTTTTTAGGGGGGGGGCGGGCAATGATAAATATTATCTTAGCTGCGTAACTTTTGCTGGTGTCACTTCTCAAAATACTTTTGTGTTTGATCTTTTTCTTAATATTTCTTAGAGTTATCTTGATAACTTTGAATTAATTCATTTTAGACTGCTATCCTCCTAAATATTTTAAATTATTTCAACTTTTTTTTTTTAAAAGCCCAACATCAAATTTAGAATAAATCAAATCATAAACCTTTTTGGCAGTGTAGAATGTGAGCTAAGTGCATTTCCTCCACACAAGGAAAAAGTTGCACTCTTAAATCACCTTTTTTCCAATGTCCAGTTCATCCCCTTCACACTCTGAACCTCTGAAAGGGTTTTCACTCAATAAGGCCCGCAATTTGGCTAGTCTTGGTTTAATTGGTCGAAGCTCATAATAATTGTGCACTATGGAACTAACCTGGACAGAAATAACCAAATAAGTTGAAAAAGCTTAGGAAGGCGATAAATAATAATTAAATTATAAAACAAAAGTCATCTAAGTTTGTTTCTTCAAAGTAGCAACAATATCAAAGAACAATGGGTATTTTTCACACCCTGTAATTCAAGTTTCAACAGTTCATTTTTTTAAAGAATCCCAAATCAACTTAAAACTAACTGACAATTTATAAAAATAAAACAAAACAACGCAAATCAACAAATAATTATAACTGCAAAGTAAGAGGGATTTTTTTTTACCTGAAATAAAAAAACATGACAAGTCTGAAAAATGCTCAATCAATCAGGTGTCGTGCTCTTAAATGTAGGCAATATGAGCTTCCACGCATCTTGATCCTTTGTGGCTTTCAGTGCTTCTGCCACTCTTCCTACTTTGAGCCACTGTCTTTGTCTATCCAACATTTTTTCACTCTGTTTTCTCCTGCTGTGCTTTCCCTTGATCATTCCAATTTTCACAAGATTCTTGTTTCTCTCTTCTCAGTACATGGCCAAAAAAGATTGCTTAGCATTTTAGTATTGTTTATGATTGGTCTTGTTGTCTTGGCTTCTCATGACACTGTTTCGTTTGATTTCTTTGCAGTCCATGAGATTCATAGCATTCTGCGAAGGAACCACATTTCTGTTGCCTCCAGTTTCTTTTGATCCTGTTTTGAAATTATCCAGGCCTTGCATCCATAGATAAAAATAGGTAAAATACTCTACCACTTTGATAAATACTACTTCAAAAACTAAACATCTTTGAACATTTACCTGCCGCTTGATAATACTTTTATCGTCTTCATTAGGAATGTCCGGACCATATGACAAGGAAGAAATCATCAACATTGAGTTGCTAGTCTCTGCCTCCTTCACATCAAAAGTCTGGCTCCCTGTTACCACCACTGCTCCATCTCCTGGATCACCTCGGATCTCTATCCTGATAGAAAAAAAGTGCTCAATTTATTTTTATCACAAATTTAATGAAAAACTATAATGATATTCACCTAAGTTAGTAAATTATTCTTGCAAGAAATTCAAGGTAATAAATTATGATGAATATTGATCTGAGGAGAATTTTTTTTGTTTGATTAGAGTTATTCTACTATAATTCAATTTCATTGAAAAATTACTTGGTGACCAACGAATTGAAGATCAAAATATTTTGTTCACAAACTAAACACCTTTCTGAAAAAAAAAAATTGTCTTTAAATTTCAATGTTCAGAAAATTGATTAAAAGTGCATATTGTTGTAAACTTTTCTGATTATGTTGTTATTGGCAATAAAACATACTTGTTAATCAGCAATAAATAAAACCATCTAAAACATAGAAATGACATATCCTGCAAAAAATATGTTTTTGTATAATATTAATAAAGCAACAATTTGCCGTAATGACTTCAAATTCAATAATATCTGATTATTTGAAACTAGAGCTGTTATAATATTAACACATTTCAAATTATAAAATGTGATATAAAATTATTGAGAGGATAATAATTAAATTTAGCCTTGGTTATTATCCTTTTAAACACCATTTTTTTTTAAAATCCAAGACAGCAAATAAGCATTATTTAACATGTGTAAATAAAAAGCATTGGTAACAGTTTTCAGCGCAAAGCAAACTGAAGTATTTTCAATAAATGCCAAGTTACAAAAGAACTTTAATTTTGTTTATAGTGCATAGAGTTTTGACATTGACAATTCTAACCTAATCAGACTTCGAATACTAGTATAGTAAAAAGCAGTGTGTTATAACTGTATAGATTTAAAAAAAAAAATTGAACATTAATATTTAAAGCACTACCTTTCACCAGATTTTAGAGCATCCTGAAGTGGTCCATCCAACTCCATGAGCTTGATAGCATCATTCTCAAGCTGCTCAGAGAAATATAAACACTGAACCTGAGATCTGAAGTCAGCGGGCTCTAACTTTGCAAATTCTAGAATGTGGTTTATATCCAATATAGATCTGGATCTGTAAGTAGAACAAAAATATTTTTCATCCACAGTGCCCCTTAAAATTAAAAAAAAATCATAAGAGAGAAATGCATTTACCTTCAAAAGCAAATTTCAACTTTAGGCTTTCACTTTTAAAAAGCATTAGTTTTAAAGCTATTGATTAGCATGTTCATTTGAGATTGATCATTGAATTTTAAAGCTTCTTGTGAGTTGGGCTGATACCTGCAATAATACAGGCCTTTTTTTTATTCACCAACCTTATTCAAAACTTTTTCTCCCAATCTAAGCTTCTTTACTGTTTAATTTTAAAACCAACTGATCTTCACAAGTCTCCTACATGATCCTGATGTCTGTTTCAGCTTTCAATAAATCAATCTTCACCATCTCTAATTTAAAGTAAAATCAACCTTAAGTTTATCACAAAGTATTAGAACTCAGATCCTATTCTGCGCTCTGAAAGTCTGAATGACCTATTCTTATATGTTGTAATTTAATAATCTTGGAGAAGGACTACCAAAAGGTAAGTGATGTTGATTGTTAAGAAATGGGGAATTAATTGAGAACACTCTCAATTCAAATTTTCAACAAGCCAATATTTGGCATGTAGAACTTATTGATGCCTCAAGTAAGTGTAAATCATTTTCTAAACATGACTTACCAATTTAAAAAAATGTGATATCTTAATATACTAAACCAACGTACCCAATTGGAAGTCCTACCATTTTCTGTACTAGAAAGGTTGTTCCGAGCAGTTTATCTTCAGATATCACTTGTAAGAGTAAGCTGAGTTTAAACAGCCTTAAAGTTAGAGACCTAATTACTCAAAAAGTTCACTTAAGACTGGCCCAAAGACCAATTTGTAAATCTGTGTACAGATTTATTATTTCTTTCAACAATCAGTCTGTTACTGATGTTAGCTCTGAGACTGCTTGGTTATTTCATACTGCTACAAAATCAATGATGAACCCTTCTTTTGCTAAGTAACAGTAAAGAAAATCATATGTCTTAGCTAATAATCAATTGCAAAATGCTGAAAGAGAAAAACAACATATTTCATTGCATGGTCATGGTGGTGTGCAAAAAATTAACCAAGATGCTAATTTATCACACCAATTTGGTTTGCGTGAAAATTGTCACTGAGGGAAGAAAAAAAAATCAATCTTGATATCACTTTATCAGTTTTTTTTGACTGAAATATTAGATCTAGAGCCCAAATGTTGATATTTAAACTTGTGTACTAAATCACGGGCTAAAAAAGAATATTCAATAAATTTAAAAATCTATTTCCCATCACGACAAAAACTCTTGAGCTATCAAAAACAGTGAACTGAGCAGCTTTGCAGTGTTTAGTTTAATTTTTATAAGCTCACAAAGTTAGGATTTTTACATGTTTCTGCACGGAGGAAAATTTTCTAAGTCCAACGAAATTTAAAAATTGCATTATAATAACTTTTTTGTTTATGGTCCGATTTTGATGAAATTTCTTTCTTTCTCTTAGTTTTGCTTTATTCTTGCCAATGAGACACATTTTGAAAGTTTCTTGGTGATAAGAAAAATCACTTTCTAATACCTAGATCTAGATCTAGGTCTACATCACAGTATCAATCAGTGACATCACAGATTGATATGTAAAAAATATTGGCTTTTAAATTTTGATTGAGATTTTTCATTCATTTGCTTCAGGAATAAATAATCCATCTATTTGAATTAAAATTTGGTCCAGCAATGAAATAAAATTTCATCTCATACAGTAATTTGTAAGGGGATAAAGCAGTAAAGCCAGGCAAATTATTTTTGTGGAACAGTCTTGGACTGAATATAAACTTTAGAAAGCCTAAAGATTTGATACAACAAAAGATAAAGACTAGTTTACCTTGGAGTATTTATTGCTAAATTTCCATCGGTAATACAGGGACTTGATGGATCCAGGTCTATGGACTCAGTATTACTGTTCAGTGCACCAGGTAAAGCACCAACTTGCTCTTTCTCTGATGCAATTTGAATTTCATCCATCTCCTTTAAAACTTACTAAGAAACCAGTTTTTCATGGGCAAATCTTGATTACAGATTAATTATATCTTTTTTCAAATCTTACACTTCAGCCTTGATCAAAAAACTAATCCAGATCCAGGCCCCTCCTAAGATTTGAAGGAAAAGTTGTGCGAAAAGTGCTGGATCTAGATCTATCTAGATCTACTGCTAGGCCATAGATCTAAGAATTATAAGAGATAGAGATATAGATCTAAGAATTATAAGAGATAGAGATGTAGATCTAAGAATTATAAGAGATAGAGTTATTGGGTAGATATAGTGTACAGCAGTGGTTAGGATTATTGCTTTGACTTCTAAAGAGTGAAAAATGCTTGCCATTCGAACCAACGATTTAAACTTGAAAGTTGATCTAGACTAGATCTAAGATCTAGTGGATCTTCGGAAAAAACAAAAGGCGAGTTTCAATCAGATAGTAGATAAAGATCTGGGTGAATGAATTTCTAATGATAATAAATACAGAGTTTTCATGAAAAGCTAATCTACAGACAAAGCTGTGATGTAACGTAATGATGTAAAGAATGAGTAAATTTAAGATCTGCCTCTGTTTACAAACATTGAAACTACTCCCGCGAGATCTGACCGGAAAATGGTAGTTTTATTTCATCGCAAAATTTACAAGTACTAATTTTGTAATGGTAATATCTTGTCTCTTCTAGATTGGTGTTTTGTTTTTGTTTTTGTTTTTTTTTAACTTGTATTTAACATACACAAACACCAGCTTAAATCGAATTGCAATAAATGTGATGATTCCGACGTTTTATTCCCCGTGTGAAAGAGAATTAAGTTTTTGTTGCTATTTCTATTCCTTTGCATCTTTATAGGCCAATTGTCCATAGAATTTGTATACTGGGTTGTGAATCTATGTCTTGGTTTATTGATCATAAAAAATCGCGAGAGATTTTTTTTTCGTTTAACTTACTTAATTTCAGCTTTACTTATATTTATATACAAAGATCTATGCGTACAAGAAATTTAGAAATAAGACTGATCAATTTTGTTTGTCAAGCAGATTGTTTTATCATCAATCCATCTACATGTACTTTACTTCTCTCTTCCTATCTTCTTTTTCTTCTTTGCTCTTATTATTTTGGGATATGTTCGTATTCTCGGGCAAAATTTATTTCAACTCCTTTAAAAGTACAAGTATAATAGATTAAAATATAATCTATTTATAAGTTTTGCATTGTCCTTGACTTTCTAAAAAAAATATTACTTCAGTATTAAATTAAATCAAGAAGGCAGTTAATAACATTATGTGGAAAATACATTAAGTGATCTGAATTTAGACGTTGTATTTTATAATAACAGTACTTAATTTGATGACGCTTATTAAATCTTACATGTGTAATTGTATATTGGGTCGTTCTTTATTTCGTATCACAGTTATATACGTTGTGTCTAGCTTCATTAACAAATAGTAAAAAAAAGTATCATCTAAGTGTAATGCAAAGTACGCAGTTGATGGACTTGAACTGTTTAGAATAAACTCTACTTTGGGGTCACGATAGCATGGAGACAATTAAGCCCTATATTTAATTTTTGAAATTCATGTTTGGGCGAATAAGAGATCTTCTCCAAAGACTTCGGAAACTGCAGTAGAATGTTCGCACCATGTATGAAGCAAAGAAGTGCTTCCATCACCTTGTTTGTGGAGAAGAGAGAGAGAGAGAGAGAGAGAGAGAGAGAGAGAGAGAGAGAGAGAGAGAGAGAGAGAGAGAGAGAGAGAGAGAGAGAGAGAGAGAGAGAGAGAGAGAGAGAGAGAGAGAGAGAGAGAGAGAGAGAGAGAGAGAGAGAGAGAGAGAGAGAGAGACAGAGAGAGAGAGAGAGAGAGAGAGAGAGAGAGAGAGAGAGAGAGAGAGAGAGAGAGAGAGAGAGAGAGAGAGAGAGAGAGAGAAAATCTGGCCAACTTTAAAATTTTTGCTGTTTTCCTCATCTCTGTCATTCTTGCCAAACATTCATTTACATTTTGCCATAAGCCATAGGTTTGGCTGGATTTAAAAGTATTAATTAAAAGCTTTAGGATAATGAAGTCTGGTTTAAACTAGTTTATAAATAGAGCCATGAGAAATATCTTTGCTTGGATGGACAATGTGTGTGGATTATGTGTGATATAATAATAGAAATGATGCATCAAACTCTACAATTTATTTTGAAGATCAGTGCAAGCTTTGCTGATGGTGTCTTACAAAAAAAATTTTCATTTGAAAAGGTAATAAATTATAGAAACTGACAAACTTACCACACAAAGTTTAAAAAAAATAGACAAATGTAGTACTAACTGCCCCTCATTCTTGTATGAAATTCTTACTTTAAATTTGACTTCCTCCATATTTTCTGGACATCTACACATATCTTTGTTACCATAGAAAGAATGGTATACTTCAAAAGATCACTAAATATGAAAAATAAAAAAAAAGACCAACCCCCTCCCCAAATACTTTTAGAAAAAGGCTTATCCACTGTGGGCAGGACAAGTGACTTATCAATGGCTCCATTAGATAAGCCAGCCACTACATTTTATTAAGAGATCTAATAGATCTTCAAAATCAAACTTTTCAAACAAACATTTCACCATTTAACCTACATCTCTTGGATTTACTACAATGTCACATATTGCACATTTAAGAACAAGACAAACATAAAAAAAAACCCAAACAAATCAAAACAAAAAAAATTGAATGAGTAGCTTGATATAATTCAAATATCATTATATTTCAACATGATGAACATTGCCATGATTAACATGATCTTAGCACATGTGTTTAATAATCTTTGATCCATTCTTTTAACTCCAGGCACCAAAACACAAATGGCAGAATGAAAGACATGAATTCCTTACTTAGACCTCAAAAGATAGAACAACAGATGTCTGCTTTGGGGAAAACATACATTAATGTTATAAATGTTATTAAAATGGAATATTAAATAAGTCCTTACTGTATCAAATAATCATTGCTCTATTATTGCTGTGACAAAGTAAATAAAGAAAGCTGATTCCTTCTTTTAGCTCTGATAGTAAAGAACAAATGAGGAGAAATCTGAAACATTCCTTTTCCTTTCTAAAATAAAATTACATTCATGTGGTGTTCAGCTTATCAATGTTGAAAGTTTTGCTATTAAGATTTTGTTCTGCTCTCAAAAGTTTTGAAAAAGATGACATGTACTTGGCAGATTCAGCGATCTAAATTGAAGTCTGAATAAAGACGAGTTAGAGTTGAAGAGAGAATCATAAACAAAGTATTAATCATTCAAAAATAAATCTCATTGAAGAAAAATAGACTTATACCCAGCCATACAGATAAATTAAATTTCAAGCAGTGCTAGCATTGAAAACATGAACTCATTTTCACGCATATGAAATATCAAAGAGACTCGATAGCTTAAGTATTCAAACTAAGGGCAAAGATGGTATGTGTTAATACATTCTGCTTTTTTTTTTTTATGAAACATTAGAACTGAAATTTTCACAATTTTATGAGACATCATAGATTTTGTAGCAAATGAAATATTCTATGAGTAACAAAGGTTACTTCTTTAATTTTAAATAAAAAATATTATAGCCACATTCAAAGCAGATGAATCTTGGACTATTTAAATGCAGAAGCCTAAAGGCCTATGCAATTGGAATCTACTATTTCTATATTGCCACCACTTTATATGTAACCAATACTCATATTAAATGAGTGAAATGAGTGAAAAACCTTTCAATGAAGTATTCCTGGGATTACATGCCACGTACAAGCTGAACACAGTAATAAAAAAAAAATTGCATTAAGGGCATTCACTTATTGTTTCTAACAATATTCTAAAATATTTTAAGATTTATGAATTATGCTGGTAAATTTCATTTTCCAACCTAAAAGCACCACATTTTCAAATAACAAATAATCTTTTCTCTCCATTAATGCCAAAAAAAAAAAAATGGTGAGTGTCATTAACAAAAAAATATCAAGCCCTCTCCCTTCCCTCAACCCCATTTCTATACACAAATTGGATGGCAAATGTGTGGTATATAAGATAAAAAAAAAAGAAAGTGGTTGTAGTGACCTCATTTCAATCCAATTTAAAAAAAAGTCCTAGATAATATTAGATTTTTTTAGCCTCTTGAAACCTTTCTAGAGCTAAAAAATCTGAAAAAGATCTCAGCAAAACATAATTAGCTCATGAATAAGAACTATCTTTTACCCTAACTTTCCTTTATTTTTTTTTCTTTTCCTACAAATCATTTCATGTGCAATTTAATAGGGCAATTATCACAGTCGATTTAGATGTAAAAGTACTCTCACATAGTCCTTGGGTAAAGGATATTTCATATATGGTAAAATTATTCTGTTTGTGAGTGGTACTTATGGTAATCGTGACCATCTAAGATTTTAATCTATTCTTTGATCTCAAATTACAAATCAATGTTGAAATAAAGAGTCAAAGAATATGACGCAGAGATTTGTAAGTCTATTAATTTGCATTAAAATGAGGAATTATGAATTTGAAATCTTTTTAGCAGTGCAAAAAAAGAAAATTCTCCAACTTAATTAAAAAAAAAAAAAATTCTACTGTTTGATTTATTTATAAGAAGAAGCTGTAGAAAATTGTTGTCAAGGTATTGCAAAATATTTACCTCATACATTAAGGCTGTTAAGTAATCAGTAATCACAGATCTTCCTGAAAAATAGTTCTACTGATCTTCTAATGAAATCCTTGAGAGTAATCATAATCCTAGGCCCTTACTCCAATGTCAGTGGAAATCAACAAGTGAAAGGTACAGAACAGGATGGAGCAGGAATTGCGATTAAAATCAAAGGAGTGGCAATCTAGGCCACGCATGGTAATTGTGTCTATGTGTGTTGGGGTTGTGGGGGTGAGACGGGCGACGAGTGAGACGTTAACATTTGGGTTCTCATCTTTCTTACTCTTTGTCTAGTGTATCTTTCATTGGTTTCATTCCACCAGATATGATTACTTTTTTATCTTGGGACCCCGCATATCTCACTTTTCTCTTTGCCATCAAACAAAATGTAGCCTTCCATCACCACTCCTCACTCAACAGGATATAATTACTTTTGAGATTACTGGAACCCTACAAATCTACAACAACGAGACTCAATTAATTGTGATTGCTTAAAAATTGGGATCCGTCACAGCCCTATCATACATGACATATTTTCCCATGGTTTTAAGGTGAGAATCAAAAGCTGTCTCTCTAAAGCTTTGAAACCAAATAATTATCAAATTTGTAATCATTTCTGATGAATACCACTAAAAAGCACATCATTACAATTTAGACATAAAAATGCAATGTTTTATGATCAATCCCTCCTCGAAGTAAAATTCAAACCACTTTGTAAGTAACTTTTACCTCTTTACAACTACATGTATATATAAAAACTAGGTGCATCCAGCTTATATTCTGGTACATCAGAAAACTAGAAAAAAAATAATTATGATGATTACACTGTAAACCTTTTTTCTTCTTCCTTTTTTTTTTGTTTTGTACAAAATAAACAGTAACAAGTAGTGAAGAAAAACAAAGGTGAAACAAAAGAATATGCTTTGAATGGGTGAATAAAAAAAATATAAAACCAATATAAATCCTCCACCAACTATCAATGAAAATGTTACCATTTAAACACAGCCTCACATTAAC
Organism: Elysia crispata; assembly: GCA_033675545.1. NCBI lineage: Eukaryota > Metazoa > Mollusca > Gastropoda > Plakobranchidae > Elysia > Elysia crispata. The sequence continues at coordinate 322,240 of JAWDGP010006457.1, forward strand.
AATACTATGAACTTGTATCTCTAATATTACAATAAGGTAAGTGAAATTACAATTTTGTGCCACTTAATCATTTATAAAAAGCATATGAAATGGAAGATCTAGCAAAATATCTCTATAATTCTTTTCATGACATTTTCCATTAGGAGCATAAACATATACAAAGTGTCATCTCATCAAACTTAAAAACTGCAAACTTTGCAAAACGTCCAATTCACATTTAAAAAAAATAGTCATCAACATCATTAAAACATTTTTTACTTATCATATCTTTTTTTTACATTTTCATGTAACTTTGAATAGATCAAAGTTCATAATTGTACTCTCACTTTCTTTTTATTGCGTTTATGTTAGTATTATAACTGACATGAAAGATAAATGTAACTTACTAACTTACCAACATTTTTGCAAGGGATAAAAGTAAAAAAAAAAAAAAAGAGAGAGAGAGAGAGAGAGAGAGAGAGAGAGAGAGAGAGAGAGAGAGAGAGAGAGAGAGAGAGAGAGAGAGAGAGAGAGAGAGAGAGAGAGAGAGAGAGAGAGAGAGAGAGAGAGAGAGAGAGAGAGAGAGAGAGAGAGAGAGAGAGAGAGAGAGAGAGAGAGAGAGAGAGAGAGAGAGAGAGAGAGAGAGAGAGAGAGAGAGAGAGAGAGAGAGAGAGAGAGAGAGAGACAGAGAGAGAGAGAGAGAGAGAGAGAGAGAGAGAGAGAGAGAGAGAGAGAGAGAGAGAGAGAGAGAGAGAGAGAGAGAGAGAGAGAGAGAGAGAGAGAGAGAGAGAGAGAGAATCACATCCCCATCACCTTATAAAGTTTAGAGGGCAAACCTTAAAGATTATAATTATAATTCTTTCAGTAAACTATAAAATTTATATGGTCCCTCAATCAATCATTCAATATTTATAAGGCCAAAAAGATATCGAAAGTGAAATTGGGTAAAAACTGAAAAAACAAGCCATTCAGAGATATATTTCAAACACACCATGCAATTTTTATGACACAAATTAAATTTCTTGAACTTTTTTTTAGATAAATTTCAAAGTCCTTACTCTGTTGAAGATGGCGAATTTAGGCATATAAAACCAACTTAAATTAGATACATACATTTTACAATAACATTTATACAAGATTTCAGTGCCAGCTGTAAAATACCTAAAATGCACAAACAATAACTGCAATAAAGTAGCACCAATAATTATAGAAATCCTGTATAACTTTAACACAATAAATGATCTTTTTAGTGCTTTAGATGCACTCGGAAAGGAAAATGCCTAACAAAATTGAGCCCACGGAAAAGAAATTGTTTTACATGTGTCATTGAAAAAGAACGCCCTTAAAAAGCTTCTGAAATTAAACAGAAGTCATTCAGCTTGAAGAGGACAAATATGATTAGCAAATGTATTTTTAAAAATTCATTAGATGGTTTCTGTAATACTAAGCTAAAATTTTACAAACCATACAACTTTGATTAGTAGCCTTTAAATCACAGTATTTTTACGCTAAATATCAATAAATAGTCTTAAAATACTATCACAATTCTCAACTTTTTTACAGCTTTCCACCTCTTTTCTTTATTAGGAATGATTCACTATAATTCTCCTAGAAAGGTAGCTTAGGTGAGATCACATACACGGTGTACATGGACTCCTAAGTACGATTTTGTCAATTTCTTTTATGACTAAAATTTTTCTCTGTTAATCTTATCAATAGATCCTCAGTCAATTCCCTCGAAAAATGAAAAATCATAATTGAGTGCAAACATTTTTTTTCAATAATAATGAATGGCCTATATACTATTTTCCAATCTAGCAAATAAGTTTCCTCCCTCCCCTGCCCTTCTCTCTATCTCTACTAACTACCATCATAAATATCTCTCCTCACACTTCTCTGCTCAATACTTCTTTCTTTTCACACCTTTAAGCTAGATTTTTTTCTAATCATAAATTTACATTGGTGGCAATAAAAGTATATTCAAAAGATACTTAATACTTCAGGCCACCTGATAGAAACGTCTTTCAAACATGCTGGTATTGTTTTTCATTATTTTTTTTGCTCAGTGTGTGATGCTTATTGATGTTAAGATATCTTAATAATAGCATTAGCTAAATTGAAAACTAATCAAAGGTGGATAATTTTTCTTGACATCATCACAGAGGAAGGAGGGAATCCAAGCTGTCCAACTGCCTAATTCACTCAATCAAATTTAAATATTCCATGAACAAATGGCTTAAAAAAACTCAAAAAACTCAGTCTATATACATGAACACTTATTTACAAAGCAAAAATGACTCTTTAGTAGAACCTTCAATACAGCACACAAAATCGCCAAAGTACGTTTACAGCAAAGTGATAAAATCATATTTTAATCTAAGAACATTAGAGTAAAGAACATAACATGAGATGCATTACAAATGTTGACCACTTTGGTGATAGTTTTACATAACTTCCTAACTTCTGCCCGAAAAAAAAAGGAAGAAGGGGGAAAAAAACTTTACAAATTTGTCTCACTATTCAGGTTCTACAGTAAAAAAAAATAGTGAAGAAAGAAAGAAAGGATGATAAATTTAATAACTAATCAGGTTCTACAGTTAAAAATTTAGTGAAGAAGGAAAGAAAGGATGATCAATTTAATAACTATTCAGGTTCTGCAGTAAAAAAAAAAATAAGAAGGAAAGACAGGATGATAAATTTAGTATCATGATATTACACAATCACTAGGCTTGGTGGTTTGTATAGTATCCTCTTCTCCCAGCTCCTCTATGCCAAGACCATCTAGATCTGCGCGTATTGACTGCATGGTAGGTGAAAGGTTACCCTCATCCACTGAGAGTGTACCAGACAAAGACACTCCTTCCTCTGGGCTGTTCTGCACAGCTGATGACACATCCAGATTGATATTTGGGGCAGAAGATGTACTGGTCTCCACCAGTTTGCTCAAAATGTGTATCTCTCCTCTGATCTTATGTAAAAAAGGCTTATAACCCAAACTGCAGAGAAATAACACAAAAAAAATAAGAGGAAAAAAAACTCATTGTCAAAATGTCAACAAGCTGTGAGTGCATTATCCCAAAATTGATTGATTAAATAAAGGAAGAGTTTTAAAAGCCCACTCCACAAGTTACCTAGATCTCAGGGCTTCCACCTCTGTGAATTGAGGTCTAACAAGCTTCAGTATCAATATATTTCATTGCAAAAACTACCCTAAAAATAAAAGGATATCAGGACATCAAAAAATGAACTTGTTGGTTTCTTACATTATTTTCTAATAAAAAGTGATGACTAAAATCTACCTCTGAATAGTGTGTTCATCATGCAATTTAGAAAATGCCCTATCAAGAAAACTAAACACTGTTGTGTTTGGTCTCTAATGTTCTCAATGGTGCCTACAAAAGTTTTGTCACAGAGGAATGTTATCCTTTTACTTCCAAACCTTTTCTCTTTAAGTAAAAAAATCATTGGAAGCAACAATGTATTGAGAAATGAGGAAGGAAATGAAGGCCAGTGTTTAACAGTTCAGCATTTCTAAATGATGATATGTGATTCAAATTATTTCCATTAGCAAAGGAGAAGCTGCTTGAATATGTTAAGCATTCTTGGGACCTATCTATCAATTGACTAGCTTTGATGTATAGCCTACAAATATTTTTACATAACTCCCTTGATTGTGAAGTTTGTTTTGATATAACCACATGTATCTTTCATATCCTTGCTTAATAATGTAATATTTATCTATTGAATTTGTATGATTCTTATGAGTCAAATTGTTTAAATATTCTAAAACTTGGCAATTCTTATGAATTCATCAAGTTGTCTTCTGCAAAGAAAAAATTTTATTTCCTTTACCAATAACAAGGATTTATCCCAGGACTTGATAAAACTTTTAGTAAACAGAATTCACTAAGAGCACAGTGAATTAATGCTTTGTTTTAAACCTAAGTTCTAAAAGACACAGGATGAACTGTATACTAGTAAAGCAACAGTTTTTGTTAATGAAGTTTGTCAGTATATGTGATCCTTGGGGGCACTACCAAGAGACTCTAGATTCAGATATATAGAACATATGTCGCATTTTTGAGAGTTTTGACAAAATTTTAACTAGATCTAAATGACACGAGGCCCGGATGGATGTCAATTTATTATACATACCACTCGGTGTCAGCCCAGAGCTCCAGGTAGGATAAACCTTCCCTCATGCGACCTATCATATCCAAGGGTGTATCTGTCAAGCTGGCTGTGTTAACAACTCTCACAACTGCTAAGCTGTCACGCAGCACTACTGCCAGAATGAGTGCCCATTCCAGACAGCTAGCCTCTAACATGATATGTAGTAAGTACCTGAGAAGGGTTTCAGGAGACAGATGCAAGTTCAAAGTCAGTTTAATAAAAAAAAAGTACAGGGAAATTAAAAGGACTATATTTTTTATTAGCCTTCGTCTACTTATAAAGAAATAATAGGAAAAAAACTACTGTATCCAAGCTGAATGTTTGTATATTAATTTATAATAATACCTATTGGCATAAAGATGTTGCGATATAAAATTTCTAGAGTTAATGTTGATAAATGTGTGGCGCTCCAGAAAAACCTATTAGAACACTTTTAAAGCAGATATTCTTTCAACATTAGCAAATTTAAAATATCTTAATTTTGAACCAAGAGAATCAAATGACATGCACTTTGTTTTGTAGCAAAATTTTGCTTCATTTTATCTTTGTTTTATATAAAATTTATGACAGATCATGCTTCTGCAACATTAGAAACCGCACTACACAGCCGGTGATAGAGAGCACAAATGCCAATTGTACTTGTTATGGCCATAATTTTCATAGATCAACTTTTATTCAAACATTTGAAAATACAAAACCTCAGCAAAATGCTTAAAAATGCAAAACATATAGTCTCAAGGGAAATATAATCTGTTAATTATTTATAAACTTTTTCTAAAATGATTGCAAGATAAATTGAAGAAGCTAAAAAAGCATATATATTTTGCATCTCTTATAACAATGAAATTTCAAAGTGTTTTACACATCCTGATTGAGAAGTTGACCACAATCAATTTGATGAAGGAGAAGATAGGGAAGAACTTTAATAATCTTAGCAAGGGTTTAGTAGTTAAAAACGAAATCTCTGCTTGTCCCACCATTGCACTTTTTTAAAAAGTTAAAATACTCAGGAAATATTGCCTTTGATAGAACAATTTGTTAAATGAGAATTTAGACCCCTGTGAAGAGTTTTCCTAAAAGAATCAAGCAAATCTTTAGGTATAGGAATATGTTGGAAACGTAAATGAAAACTACCTTCCACCTAACATTTCTATTTATCTATGAATTTCTTGACGGGTAAAAATGTAAAAAAAAGTACAAATATTTCTGCTATCTCAAAAAAAAAATAATTACCGCTGTATTTCAGTACATGAATCCTTTTCTTCAAAAAATTGAAAGATAAAATTTGAGCAAACCATCAATGTGATGGCCTCTGATATATAGGCTCAAAACTTGCAAACAAAATTTTTTCTGACAAGAAATAAAAAAAAAATTCAAGTTTATTTTTTTTTTCTTGACAAAACTTACTCTAATTCCAGATGTGCTTGCTCTGGACCGCGGCTCACAGCTGCCTCTTGAGACATTCCCTCAATATCCAAGCTTAGGACCTCTCCATTGCCTCCCATGACAGAGTCATTGACAACCTCATAATCTCCTAGTAGTGAGTTGCTGTCAGAGGTCTCAATAGTTGCCAGACTGCTCTCATCAGCTGCAATATTAAAACACTCCAGTGATCTCAAAATAGACTTGACATTTGTAAATTATCTTACATTTGGTCCTATCAGATGACATCTTTTTTTATTTCCTATGAATATAGTTAAGATGCTTCTCTAGATGAATGAGGGTTTGAAAAACCTTTACTCCTCAACATGGTTATAACATTAAATTTTCATTCACTCTGTGCATTGTTACAAAGTTTGCAAAAACAAATAGTTTCATCAAGATTTATTCTACCCAAGACAAGTGATCCAACTTTGCAGTTTGCAGACCAGCTTTGGAGCACTAACCTTCATGTAGATTGGCTTTTCTGAGCTACCTAGACATGAGCTTCAAATAATCTTTTTGAATGCTTTAAGTCTTGCTGTCAACTTAAAAATGTTATGATGAAATTTGCATTGATTCCCCACATTTTCTTTTCGTGAAATAAAAACTAATTTCTAAGTTCTAATGATCTTTTAGTTTGCGTTATCTCATCGTAAGCTCAGTTTCTAATCCTGCCCCCCATAAAAGGGTGGCAAAAGTCTATGGAATCTGCAAGTAATTCATGACTGAAATAAAGAGAGTGCAAACAAAGTTAAGCTTTCAGGTAATCAGAAATGGTGATTAAAGCATTGCAAATAGGCAAGTCTACATATCACTACCTATGAGGATTAAGATATCTTACAATTAAGGACAAAAAATGAAACTAGAGGAGAAAAAAGACGACCATCTTACTCCTCAGGTGTTGTGGCCTTAGCAAGACCTCATCTGATCCCATTTGTGAAAGAGCCTGCTCTGACAACCGGTGAGGAATTGTGCGTCCCCTGACCTCCTCAACGTTACTTATATTTACAGGAGTCAAAGGTTGTATTAGAGTTCCATCTCCTTTGTCTCCAGCCGGCCCCAACAAATCATCCTCTATTGCATTGGAGTTCAGGGATGATGACGATGCTTCAGGGTTAAATTGTACAAAAGGCACGTTACAAAGGGCACCTCAGTAATAATAAATATCAAAAACTGAAATTAATTTCCAATAATTTAAATTTGATTTGTTGCTCTGAAGAGTGATTATTCCTATAAAATATTTTTGTTTCTAGAATAAATACAAAAAATTTAACAGTCATAGGATCTTTTTCTATAGTTAAGTATGAAGGTTTAGAAAGATATTAATTTGATACAATTCTGCATGATTCTCTGATAGTCTCTAGATATGAGTTTCTAGCAGACTTACAGTTATATATCATTTTTTACCTGCTGATTTTTTTAACTGGTGTAGAACAGTTGCTGAAAGTGCAGGCATAGGCCATTCAAACTGGTTGTGCACAGCTCGAATTGCATTCACAAAATCATCAACCTTGCCTGCTCTCACCCTAGAGAAGTTATTCATATCAATAATTATTGAGCACAGAGTTTAGAGTTGGTTTGAAACACAACAAGTAACACAATTATAGTTTAAACATGTCTGAAAAAATTACTGCAATATTTTTGAAAATACTGAGAAACAGCTGGCAGGTAAAAGACAAAAAATAGTAAGGAGGAGGAACATAAATAAGAATATATGTATTGAAATAAAATATATGTTAGAGCAAGTTTGCCTCGTTAATGACCAATAAATTATCATCATATACCTTTCTCTTTTAAGCCAGGAAACAAAGTGAAAGTCCTCCATGTTAGCAGCAAAGTAACCTAGTGTTCTGATTTGGCTTGAGGCTAGCAGCTTGCGGGCATGACGACACAGGATCATATCAATGTATACTTGCTCTGCTGTTGGCTCTCCGGGTTTGATCTTTGTGGCAGCTCTATGGAACAATCAGAAACACTATGTAAACTGAGCTCCAAATCTTACCATTAGCACAATGAATCAAGTGCACAAAAGAAGCTAATTACCAATTTCAGGATACAATGATATTTTATCATCTTACAACCTCATAAGAACAAGAGAATCTTAGGGCAACATGACTAATGATATTCAAATTATCAATGGTGAAAAAAAAAATTAGTTATGCAACGTGCTGTATTATAAACAGACAGATGCAGCAAATTCTAGTGTCAGTCAAAACCATGAATAAAAATATACGTGTATTTTATAATTCTCCTCTTAAAAACTTTTTATTTCTACAACCAAGTTTTTTAAATTTATGAATAAATGTTTTTTTTTTCTCACTTTTTGCTTCCACTGACAATTGAATCTGACATAGTGTGGCGAACTTTCTCTTTTGGCAAGCCAGGCATAGAGAGTTTGACATCTCGAGGCTCAACAATACTGGAGGTGCGCAATCGACCCACATTACTGACATTACTGTAACTGTAGTCACCGCCAGTGGGGGACAGGGGTGGGCTGGAGGGAAATGCTGGATAGGCAGAGGACCCCGACATAAGGGATGGTGCAACCATGACTGGTGGACTCTCACCTTGCTCACTTGAGTCTAAGAAAGGGAGACAATAATTTTTTTAAACATGCAAAACTTTATGAATCATCTGTTCTAATAAAAATAAGTCACTCCATATATGTATATATACACATCTGTAAAGGCAATACAGAGACTGTAAGAAACATCTTGAAAATAAATCAATTGCCTGGAGAGAAAGACTCAAAACCAGCAAATATAACAATATATCTAGCTTCATACATATATATTTGAATTAACGTTTAAGACTCAATAGAAACCAGAGGAAGTTTTTGATAACTTTGAACTGTGGAAAGCCTGTAAAAATTGCTGTTCCACATTTGAACAGTACCATAATTATAATAAAATGCTCAAACTATGTTGCTTTCATCCATATTATAATGAAAACTTGTTCACTTACAACGAAAATTTGCTTCTAAAACAAATAAATATTTTTTTCATACATCAGACTCTTTACCTATGGCTTTGAGAAAGCGCACCAAATCTCGGCACAGCTCCCAGGTTCCTCTGTCCAAAGCAGAGTCCAATAAAATTGTCGCCAACTACAGTAGAAAAGTCCAATATTTAAATTTCATTTCTTGTCAAAATGAATAGAGAGTAACACATTAATTATTTAAGATTACAAATTGCAATTTTAAAAACCTGTAGAGGAAAAAGAATAAAGGCAAAATGAATGATCAAGAGCAAAAGATCAAATGAGCTTTCCACCCACTAAATATTGCCCTACTAAAGTCTGTACGCAAAGCTCAAGCATTTTTTTATCAGGTATCAGTGACCTTAACTCTTGATTAAGATCACTATCACAATTAAGAAAACAGTCTATATCACTTTCCCTTGAAGAATTCTTAGGTCAGTGTGTAACACATTGTGCTATAAGTTGATCTATTCATTTCCTCACCCTTTTTTGGTGCGTAACTTTTGGGTAGCGGATCGATTAGATCTATGTACATTGTTTTAATTAGTTGCATAATGTTTGTATTTCAAGCCTAAGAACTTAGCCTTGTTTTTTGAACACAGCCCGCACTTGTATGGCCTAGATTCTTCTGGAATACCTGACCTAGTTCGAGCATAGTAATGATCTCGTCACCCCTTGTTTAGCTTTGTTTTGATTGGTTGCTAATTGCTAATGACGTGTACCAAGAATATTCTCTTACGATTTATGTAATTCCTTTTCTGGATGATTCGACGAGATTTTGTATAAATAAGAGTCAAAATAATGTTCAGTCAGTCAACATCAAGTTAACCTACAGTGAGTTTAAGAGTGTACAGTGATTATAGAGTCAAGCTCTTGTGTCTGATTAAACAGTTTGCAATTTTTACTTGCGGATTTCAGACTTATTCTCTACAGACGAGTCCTGTGATTTGCTGTGTATATTTTCATACCCCTAGACAAACAGAGCCTAACAGATCACACCCATAAAAATCTGTTACACAGTGTCGATGAAATGAGTAAAAGGCTGACAGTTCTCCTACTTTATCTGATTTTAGTTCTTTCCCTTACAAAACGTTTATAAAACATTGTTTTTTTGGGAAAAAAACATTTCCCTTTGGTCTTGGATAAATCACTTTGTACAAAATGACAGTTCCCTATAGCTTTTAAGTTACAACGCAATGGTAAATACAATCAAACAGCCATTAGAAAGACAGATGTATATGCCATTCTCCTTACTTAAGTTAGATACATGCACTTAGAAGCATGAGGGAATTCTAAAGCGGTCTGAGTGAAATTTTATGAGCATGACTCACTTGTCGACTGACTATCGGCTTCTCCAGATTCTGAAGGATGATAAGGTAGGTGGCTGCAGTCTCTAGATCCTTGTTTAGTAGACACATCTAGAGATTGTTACAAAGATAATCTGAATAAAAGAAGCTACTGACATAAAATTTTGATGGTTTTTTTTTCATTGAAAGGAGAATTGTAATAAAAAAAGATTTCTTTTTGTTTATAGCCATCAAGCACATTTCAATGTCAAAAAAATGTATTTGCCAAAAGTCATCCAGATACAAAATCAAGTAATCAATGAGATCAGCTTCTCACCCCATCTCAAATCCTAAATCCTACACAAGGAGAAGGGTTTGTTCTTTTTGGGACAATGCATGGACATTAGAGATACATTGTTAATTAGGCTTACATAGATTCAATTTGAGAAAGTGAAAATTGAGATTTAATTTCAAAACATTTTTCATTATGAGGATGGATACTTTATTAATGACCAATTTGATGTAAAAAAATTCAGAAGAAAGCATAACAAAATATCTATTGAGTAAATACAGAAAACTTGTTTTTAGATATTGGTTATAAACTGAAATGAAAAGCCAGGTTCTCATCTTGAATAGTTCAGCAATTACAGACTAATATCTAACTCTTACTCCTTATTTAACAAGGAAACTAGAAATAAATATTTTCTGCATATTAAAACTACACAACTTTTCTCTGAAAATCAAGCAGGTCATGTACATAGTTGACACAGATCCTGTAACTAAGCAAGTTTGGGAAGGTCAACTGTGCCACCTGATGATTGTAAGGATAAGCCAAGTTATTAAAAACAAAGTATCTCACTTCGAAGAGATCTTTTGGATTTCCCACAGTAGAGAAAAGATATGGCCAGAGTGCCACCTCAGTCTTGCGGGCACAGTGTACTATGGTCTGCAGGAACTCCGGGAATTCTTGGATGAAGGCCACCACACGAGGCAGCAAAGGATCTTGAAAACAAAACAAAACAAAAAAAATAATGAAAAATGTAAAAACCAAACATATAAATTTAATTAAAATGTTTATTTCCACCTCTAAAATCATTCAAAAACTTGCATCAAAACTATTACCTCTCCACCTCAATAAAAACAGTCCTTGAAGAAGAAATTTAAACCTTGAAAAAACAATAAATATATTATAAGACGACATGAGATTTCTCTTAAAGAGAAATTATGACACAAGAAACAATTTTTAAGTACAACCTGATGAGATTTAACTCCAAATCATAAAACAGACAAATTATATGTGCCTGTTTCATATAGTTTTTTTTTCGATGTTCCTCTGATAGTCATATCTAGCACAAAGAGCAGCTACTTGCAGGTAGAAAAGGAAAGTAAGTAAAGAACAAACATCAGACTGAAAGTAAGGAAAAAAGCTAAAGAAAGGCAGAAATAAGTATCATAACCCAAAACTGCCAAAAAAGGCTATTAAAACAAAATAACAATTTCTGGCGACCTGGTCATTATGTCCCTTCCTAGATCTTTCTTTTTGATTAAGGAAAACTGAGGCATTATTTTAACCTTTCACCGTACATATGTACAATATTGTACATAATTGTGGTATGCATTGACTAATGATTAATTTATCGTTTAAAAATAATGTTTACACAAAGCATATATTGATCGAATTTCTTTGCATTTACACTTGATATAAATTATGATTGTGAACTTGACAAGAAACAATGCACCAAAAAATCCCTTTCATGTTGAAATTTCTCTAAATATCTAGAAATATTTTCAATTATGCATTATTACAATATTCATTTTGTTCAAAGCCCCTCTCTAATTTAAAATCGTGTTGGTAAAGCATTTTACATTTGTTGACAGCCATAAAATTAAAATGAAAAAAAAAAAACCATTTTTTTTTTAAATGACTAATTGATTTAAGATTTCTAATACAAATGCATGCATCGAAGACAAAAAAAAAAAAAAAAAAAAAATTACTGTGAAATAATTACGATGCTAGGCTTGCCTTATTCTTTCCATATCTTACAATAAGTCTTTTTCAACAAAACAAATCACAATATATCAATATTAACATCCCTGATTCTAACGAGCAAAAGAGTAAGAAAAATAAATGTCCTATTTGCCAAGCCAGAATGAAAATGGCCAAAGGGTAGCATGTGCCTGAAGTTTTCTTCGTGGTAATAATTATTGGACAAGATAAGGGGAGGGGTTGAAAGAATCTCAGACAATGCTTAATTGCATGAATATTTATTATTGACAGTGAGAGGCGAAAGAATTCATAGAAAATTATCTCCTCTTCTACTGGTCAGACGGTGCAGAATGAACATACTTCAATCCTGCAAGTTCTGGTCTACATCACCGATTTCTGTGGAGGTGGATTGCAGTATTCTTTTTTCTTTCTACGGTTACTGCTTTGCGGGTGTTCTTTTTTTTTTTTTTTTCATGGAAAAACGGTCCAGTCTGACGGTCGCACCCGACTCCGGTGGAGATCTACTTTAATGATTATGATTCGATTTTCCACTCGGCTAAAATAATTGCTTCCTTCTCTTTCAAGTAAGGGAGGATCCCATACAGTTTTTTTTATGAATACTACATCCCGATTTTCTGGAATGGTGGAGGCAATATTTATTTATTTTATTTTTTCTTTCTTTAACCGAAGTTCAGCCGAAGAGAAAGGTATCGTCTTGAAAATTGGATCATTTTACACGGCAATCCTATCCAGAACCAATAACCTACTACAAGGCAAACTACACTCCATAATGATTGATGATAAATTAGTTTTTGTGCTTCTATATTCATTTTAATGTCTGAACATGAAAACTGTTGATGCGAAAAATTGCACCATAAAACCAAGTGCCTTTTGTGCTTAGGTGTGTGTGTGTGTGAGAGAGAGAGAGAGAGAGAAAGAGAGAAAGAGTAGAGACAGAGGAGAAAAAGTGAGAGAGAGAGAGAGGGAGATAGAGAGGGAGAGAGAGAAGAGAAAGAGAGAGGGAGATATATAGATAGATAGAGAGAGAGAGAAAGGGAGAGAGAGGGGGGAGATAGAGAGGGAGAAAGAGAGAAAAGAAAGAGAAAGAGAGTGAGAGAGAGAGAGAGAGAGAGAGAGAGAGAGAGAGAGAGAGAGAGAGAGAGAGAGAGAGAGAGAGAGAGAGAGAGAGAGAGAGAGAGAGATGTTTGCTAAAAATCTTATCACCAAGTCAAAACATGAGAAGAGAGCGCATTTCCGTAATCTCTCCATCTCCGTGCGTAAACCCGTGACGTTTTCCCCATGCAGCGTCAGTGACAAGTATTCTTTCAAGAGTTTAACACACCCTCAGCTTTCGGAGGCCTTTAACTTAAGCGGATGCACTGCCTTGTCATTCTTTTGTCCACACCAAAACTGCCTGTACTGACATATTAATTTACACATGTTCACTGACCTGACACATTTTACACATTAACAGGCAAGAAGAGTGACAGTGGCGGCGCAACATGCGATTTCAAGCAGTAGGAGAGAACCAGAACGATAAACTAACGAGTTGTATTTACAACATTGCGTAGGTCAGTTAATCCTTTTATTGCACTTAGAGCACTGTTACTAATGATGAAAGATAAATTGTGGATTGTTTGGAAGCAGTTGATAAGAATTGCTATAGGGAAGAGGCATCGTGATTTAACCACTCTATGACAAGAATTTATGCAAGGCCGCAGAGCTGATAGCAATGAAACAAACATCCATTAAAGACATATTCAATTCGTTCATAATTCTATTTTGTTCTCACTATCAAACAAAGCCAAATAGAATGACCCACAATTTCATTATAAAATAGCTTTTGTTGTGCTGCAGCTGTTTATCTTAGCGCTTTATATATAATACAGTTATCCTGGTCGAGGTTTACTATATATCATAGTTGATCACATCCATACACACATTGAACTCATTCATACAATCTCATCAGAGACACTAAATTTAGCGAGTTTTTAACCAACAGAGCCCTCAGAGTTAGGCCTATTGCTAAAAATAAGATTGCGTGACGCGTGTTTCATGAAAGAAAAGGGCGGCACAAGAATCAGCAGACAGCATTTTAACTAAGAATTAAAGAAGGAAAGTTAACGCCTCCATTTGTCTGGGAAAACTTTGACCCACATACGCGAAATCCTCCCCGCGAAACCTCTCGTCATTTTAAACTTTCTGGACACATTAGGCAAGTGTTCGTGATATATGGCCATTACCTACGGAACATCAACATGGTTAACTAGAGGTGAAAGGTGAACCGTGTTATATCTGTAAGTAAACAGATTTTATGTTGTTCAGGTTGTGAATTTTCTTTAATTTCCTAGAAAAAAAAACAAAAACAAAAACAACCAGACAACTGTAACAATTCAAAGTAAAAAATCCGCGTTCATATTCGTTCTCTCTCTCTCTCTCTCTCTCTCTCTCTCTCTCTCTCTCTCTCTCTCTCTCTCTCTCTCTCTCTCTCTCTCTCTCTCTCTCTCTGATCCCACTCCACTTTAATATTTGGCAAATGATATTTGGACGCAGAGGGACAAAAAAGTCTATGTACATAGGACCCCTAACCCGATAAGGCTCCAATAAGAATTACCAGTGCTACCGTTCGGATACAACGGTCCGACACGTTCTGTTCTCCTGGTTTACACCTCGGTGCTGTTTATGAAACAGGCGATACTCCACCAGCAGCTCCTACAGTGGTTCCGACTACAGCTAAAATGGCTGCTCCATCATGCCTAAGACGAGTGGGCTACTACACAAACTGGTCACAATACCGCCATCCTGGGGGCAAATTCCTGCCCTCAGATCTAGACCCTTCCCTGTGCACGCACATCATATATGCCTTTGCTAACTTGGTGAACAATGAGCTGGTTGCCTCTGAATGGAACGACGAGACAAGCCATTATGAACAGGTGAGGATCGCGGTCCAACAAAAGTTCTGCAATTCCTCTAAAAGAAATGTCTAAGTCACTGCTATTTAGCTTATGTTTAAAACAGCAACAACAACAACAACAACAACAACAACAACAACAACAACAACAACAACAACAAAGGTAACCAACAACGCAATCGGAGAGCTAGTTTCTTAAACTTGACTTACAGTTTTAATTTTATTGCATTCTATAGGTACCTTTTCTTATTCTTTCTTCATTGAATTTAGATTTCATAATCATTAGCTTCAACCTGAACAATTCTCTCGATATCTTCATCTCCAGGTGACAAATCTAAAACAGCGCAATAAAGAGCTCAAAGTCCTACTAGCTGTAGGAGGCTGGAACGTGGGCTCTGAACCGTTCACTGCCATGGTGGCCACCGAGCGGTCTCGTGCTCACTTCATCCGAACCAGCATACAATTTTTGCGTCAGCGCAATTTTGATGGGCTTGACCTCGACTGGGAATACCCTGCAGACAGAGGCAGCCCGCCAGAGGACCGTGACCGCTTTACTGTTCTTGTTCAAGAACTAAGAGCCGCGTTCAATGCTGAGGGTAGTCAGACCAACCAACCTGCACTGCTTCTCACTGCCGCAGGTTAGATGAGCTCACTTTATAAATCCATCTTCACAGCTTCATAGTTGTTTTTTTTTTTTCATGTACTATTTTTTCCACTGTTTTTTTTTTTTTTTTTTTTAATGAAACACGATTTTAAGACAAAGAGATCCATTCATTAACAAATTTTGTTCAGACAACGATGGCCATAAGTTTAAGTTCTTGTTTCACTATTACAAACAAGGAAAGCAGGAATATGCTTCCTTGTCAAAGAGGCAATATATTTCTCAGATTGAACTATTTTAGATAATCGATTGCTTATGTATCATACCTTTAGCTAACAACACTGAATGTTTACCTCGTATCATTTGACCTCAACTATCAAAATCCGTCGCAGATTTTCATTCAGTCCTTTCTTAATATTCATGTAAGTCCCGAAAACGCCACCTTAACTTTGACACAGTGAAACTTAAGTATAAACAAACAAATATATCGCATATCTCCATATTTAAATGATCACCGTAGACTTCAAAATGAAAAGAGGACATAAACAATTCGGTAATAGGAAAGCGATCAGTCACTATTGACCCTAAATAATAAGTTTCGAGTAGAAAAATGAAGGGCGGAGTGATAGCAAGTGTTTAAGCCCAATTCTGAAATTACTTGATACCACGAAGATAATAATGAGACAAATTGTCACACAGTGGCTGCCGGGAAGAGCAGGATAGACAATGCTTACGACATCCCTGCTTTAAGCGCCGAACTTGACTTCATCAACCTGATGACCTATGACTTTCATGGCGGCTGGGAAAACGTCACGGGACACAACAGTCCACTCTACGCCGGCGATCACGAGAGCGGTAAGATCAACTCTCGACAATTTTAATAACTTATGAACTTCAGGAATATCTAGGAATGTCTAGTGAGAGGACCAAAAACCAAAAACCCTATAATTGGTCTAAAAATGATCTGCTGATCTACTGAAGACGTGCTCGTATTACATGTAATCATCTTGTGAATTTTCAAACTACATCTCTTTAACTGTGAAAGACTGCACAAAGCAATTTCTGTAATCCTTTTTAAATGGCACCAAGCAATATTATAAGCGTTTCGAAAAAAAATAAAAAAAGCATGTGAAATTTTCTGATTTATGGATTTGAAAAGATTGTTAAACCATATAATTCCAGGCGATCAGCGACAATTGAATATGGGCTGGGCAGCCAAGTATTGGGTCACGAATGGATGCCCGCCAAGCAAATTGGTCGTCGGATTGCCCCTGTACGGCCGCTCCTTCACCCTTACCACAGAGAAAACCACAGTGGGATCGCCAGCTTCGCCCGGCCAAAGCAGCCCCTTTACAAGAGAGGATGGTAAGTTTTAGAACTTCATGTTCTTTGAGTTTAATTAAGCAGACTTAGTTGGGCCGAGAAGTATTAAGACTTTGACAAAGAATGGTACAAAGTGCGCGGGTATTCATTTAGGCTAGTTCAATGCGGATGACATCGGGCAAAAATACAAAATAAATAAACGTAATACTTTGATTCTGCTCAATTTAGAGAAAATTGCACAAAAGTATGATAAGATCTTAAACGTGTATTTTGTTCTGTTTGACAGGATACGCATCCTATTACGAGGTGTGTAAAATGTTGCATTCTGATGGAGCGCAATCGAACTTTCTGGAAGATCAGAGAGTACCGTATTTGGTGCTTGGCACACAGTGGATTGGCTATGATAATCCTAAAAGTTTAAAGGAAAAGGTCAGCTACGTACGATCCCAAGGCTATGGTGGTATCATGGTTTGGGCAATAGATTTGGATGACTTCAGAGGCTCCGAAAATGTTGAGCCTTACCCTCTACTCACGACCATTAAGGAAGAGTGCCAGCTTTAATTGTGAGTGGTTTGCTGAATAATTTCTAATTAAAAAATCATTGATTAAGAGGTTTCGGACATCATTAATTTTGATAAGTAGCATGCTACAGTTTATTTTACAGTCAATGAGAAATAAAACAAACGTAGGTGATCATAACAATCCATTTTTTTCTCATAAAAAGACAGACACACAGCTTGTCAAAGAGAGGAGGAAAGTGGAAGCAAGATAAAAGACACAACAGCTTTGCCAATCTCTAAGGGCAATATATGATGCCTCTGACTCCCCCCCCCCCGCCCCCCCCCATATTCATATCATATCATATCATAATCCTGTTGCATGAACTATTTTGTTAACCTTCAGCTTCAAGCATTAATTTACTGCCCGATTTCTTTTTCTGTTTTACTTTGGGTATCCTTAAAAGCACATCCCTACTGTAAATGAAACGTAGAGAAGGGCTATTGAGCTGTTTAGTTTCCAAAGTTTCTCAACCATGTTAAAAATTGCTATTCATCATAAACCCCAAGACATTTTCTGAAACATCCTCTTCATTTTCAAAACCAATGATTCTTAAAAATATGGCTATGGGCAGCAGAAATGGAAATAATAAAGAACTTGATCAAAATAATATACTACATTCAAACAGCTTTTCTTTTGTTGCAAATAGATTTGAAAATACATATTTTTTCCTTCATCATATATTAATTTAAATGTGTCTCCATTAAACAAGATCTTAGAAGCTTCAGAGAGCCAAATGTTAAGCCACAATTAAAACCATTGTAAATTGAACTAGACCACATTTATGCCACTGCCAAAGTAAATCAGAGGGAGAAAATTATTTTATTTTCCCCATCAAACTAGGCAGCGTTTCATATTTGGTACCCCTGTCTCTTTTGAGAAAAGTAGAGAAAATCTGTATTAAAAAATGTGATCAGACTGCTATCTTGGATTCAACATTTACAAGAGATCTTATACTCTTTATTTCTTTAAGCAACAGCATGAAGCTGAGGCACAAAATATACGAATAAAATAGTCCTTGACGCTAGCTCTAATCTTAAGAGCTACTTATCTTTACAAAAATATAAGTTAAGATACTGCAATGAACAAGATAGCTCTGCATCAGCCAAAGTGATTTACAAGCCATTAATCCGACAGCTTACATAAATTGAGAACAGTAAAAGCCCCTATCTGGAACTGAGGACACTGCCACTGTTGCATCTCAAGTCTATAAAACTTGTGAGAACATCAGATTTAACAAAAAATTCTGTTTCGATATCCATACCCAAAGTTTGCTTGCAATTTATATGTGCAACCTAATAAGACAAACAAGTTTTAACAATTGTTTACTATTTAATTCTGAAGGTTATGTCTCTACTTGATTTTAAGTAGTATTGTTTCAAGCAATGAAAATTCTTTTCTCATAGTACAAAGTGAAGGCATATTTTTTTAAGAGAGATCATTTTCATTGTGAAAGACTCGTGACTCATTCTCAAAAGGTGCCTTTTTCAACCAGAGTCACAACATATCAAAA
The DNA here is from genome assembly GCA_033675545.1 of Elysia crispata. NCBI lineage: Eukaryota > Metazoa > Mollusca > Gastropoda > Plakobranchidae > Elysia > Elysia crispata. Next base: position 340,972 of record JAWDGP010006457.1, read on the forward strand.
AGTAAAAAAAAATACAGCTTTAAGACTACCTTTTTTTAAACTCCTAAACTTTGCACATAATTATAATAAAGAGATGTTTTTTCAATAATATCACGCAAGTTGTTCATGTGTGTCTTGATTTTTATAACCCTCAACATGATATGACAATTGATCCAATCTGATTCTCTTGCGTTGCCATGCATCAAACTTTTATTTTAGAAGCTACCTTGGCATAATTTTATATCAACTGAGCTGAAAATAAAGATCTGTTCTTCAGTATTCTGAGATCGCAGCTGTCACTGATTCACCTAGGCTTATTTTCTTTCTCTGACACTGTCAGAATTTTCTACTTTTGATAGAAAACTCAATAAAGTCTATTTCCACTAGAGAGATTTCTTTGTTTGTGTCATTGTGTAAATGCACCTGACATGAGATACATCTGAGATCAGCAATACCTCTAAGATATAAATGTGATAAATACATTGTGATTAAGCTTTGGACTGAATCGTGGTTTAAATATTCAAATCTTTAATAGTATTTGCATTTAAAAGTACATATATTTAACTGGACACCATCAATGCAAAATGAATATGTGTGACACAAGCCAGGTTTCAGTCATTGATACGTCCGGATAGAGATCAACCTATGTGAAGGTAAAAACTGGGCAACATATAATATACCGATATAGTGTATTTTTGTTTACTATTTATATTTTTAATTCTAATATCGAGATTTGTATTATAGTTGAAACCATCCAAGATATCGGTCCCATCGAGTTGTTTTATTTGTTTACTTTATTGTACATTCGTCCGAAAAACATCGTTTTCTCCATCGTCACACCCACACCTTGTCGTTATGTTCAACAAAGAATCTTTCTAATTTCTTCATCTGACAATAGTTAATGCGACTAGGTAGTATCTTTTTGTTGAATATTAAGATCGATTGGGAAATCTTAGAGCTAGATCTAGTGTAAATCTAGATCTAGAGAGATAATCAAAATTGGGCATGACATGAGACTATTATTATAGTAGGTGATTTTAATTTTTTTATTACATTTTTTGCTCAGAGAAAAGGAGGTGATTTTCATTCCAAGGTAAATAATTATAAGTCTAGATCTAAACATTAGTTTGTTATTATCTTTTTTACACGGCCAGGCGGGGCCTAGTGAGACGTTCTAGACTTTATTGATATTTATCATATTTAGCTCATAAGTCTTTTTAAAAGATAAAGATAAGGAGAGCAGCTCAATAGATAAGCCAGAATATAGACCCTTATGTATACTCTGATGAGTAAGGTTTTATGGCGCCTCAGTTGAGCCAATAAAATACATGTACAGAAAACAGAACTAACCTTTGGGGGACACAGCTGTAGATGAGCTACAACAGATCATTCAACCACACACACAACAACAACAACAACAAAATTATAGAGGGAGGGAGGGAGAGAGAGAGAGAGAGAGAGAGAGAGAGAGAGAGAGAGAGAGAGAAAGAGAGAGAGAGAGAGAGAGAGAGAGAGAGAGAGAGAGAGAGAGAGAGAGAGAGGGAGAGAGAGAGAGAGAGGGAGAGAGAGAGAGAGAGAGAGAGAGAGAGAGAGAGAGAGAGAGAGAGAGAGAGAGAGAGAGAGAGAGAGAGAGAGAGAGAGAGAGAGAGAGAGAGAGAGAGAGAGAGAGAGAGAGAGAGAGAGAGAGAGAGAGAGAGAGAGAGAGAGAGAGAGAGAGAGAGAGAGAGAGATCCTGCCAAGGCAGCAAGCAGTGACCAATTTTAAAAAGATCAGTAAAAAATTTTGTGTCCAGTTCTCATCCCTGGTATTTTTATTCCTTTTATACTTTAGCCCTAGCTTATCGTTTCCAACAGCCGTATGGTTGATTTTATTAATGTTTTAAGTGAAATTAGCAAAAACTGATGTCATTTTTTAAAAATTAGCTTGGTCACACTTTGTCCCTGATTTTGGTGGTTTCACTGAAAAGCTTAGGTTGGGATAGGCACTTCTGTATCTGTACTCAATAAGATGATGGCTGAACCTTTAGCATGCTATTAACTGAGCTTTAGATTCTCTAATTAAAAAAAAATTGCTGTCTGTGAAATCTAACCAATTCCAAATGTGCCATAATTAGGACTCTAGTCAGCTTAGGTGCAAATCTGCCATCTTGACAAATTAGACCATAACACTGGTGACCTTTCTAGAAGTTGGATTTGATTCAAACTGGGTTTAAATTTTGCCACTGTAAACATTTTGCTCACATAATGATAGTATGCCTCTTTTTAAAAAAAAATCTGAAATTTAAGTTTATGTTATCAACATTTTTTGAACAAGCTGATAGAGAAAAACTCTCCTGAAAACAAACAATCTCTTGCACAATGACTTGTTTGAATGATGCTTTAATGTCAGCTCAGAAAAGATAGACCGGCAAATTTATGTATTTTCTGGTAACCTAGACATACCTGGTATGGGCTCCTTTGATGTGGCCTCTGCCTCCAGCACCTCGTGGAGGAGCAGTTCCAGGACATGGGGAAAGTAGGTCAGCTCTTTGCAGCTGCGTGCCAGATCCAAGGCATTTACTCCCAGACTGAGGAAAGCGCACACAGAGATTATGAAATGTTGATATAAGTTTTTCCCTCAATTCCCTCCTCCTACCCCCCAGAAAAGCCAAAAAAAAACCCAAAAAGCTCAAACATAAAAATCAACCCCCAATAAAACTTAAAGTACTTTACAAATAATCAAATCTGTATTCATAAGTAGTTTTTGTTACCCAAATTCTTTGCATGGTCTGCAATAATACCTAAAACCTCACAAACTAAAGACAAGTATGCATTAGAACATTGATGAAATTGATCTTAAAAAACATCAGCCAAAAAAACAAAAAGATAATACATATGTAAGATGCAAAGTATACCTCTTCTATTTTAAAGATGAGAAATTAATCCTAACAAAGGTTAACTAAAATACTAATTTTATGCTGCTTTCAATTTATTTGTTTATTGAATGAAAATTCCTTTCCATACTTTACATAATATTGATTATGCCAGGTCATTATTTACTGTGATAAGTGCCATCTTAATTAATTTAGAAAACATAAAGTGTGAATCCTTAGATACAAACTAAAGAAAAAAATCATCAGAAAATTATTTAAAGAAAAATAGCCACCAAAATCTGGTGTTTAATCTTATCTGATTTCTTTCTTCAGAAAAATTGGATTTACTTTTACATTTTAGGCCATGCAACTGATCACTGATATGCCAAATTTGCTACGATTTATGGTCTTTTCCAGCTTCAAAAACATTTTGTACAGTTGTATAAGATATTTAAAGGAAAGGTAAACTTACTTCCTTCGAAGTAGTTGTCTGAGTATATGATGGAGGTAGATTTGACTCTGGAAAAAAAAAAGGCATAATGATTTATAGGAACTTGAAACAGCAGGGCACACCACAACTTTGCGGTTTTTATCACCACCACACATATTTGATCAATGATTCTACAACAAAGTTATGTAATTAGTGTATACTTGCTCAATATGTATCTTATAAATTGATAAAACACAGGGCAGTCTGTCTAACAATGCTGATGTATTGAAAAACTCCATGAAATTTATCTTGTATACAGCACAGAAAGAAATTAAGGAATTTGAACAATCAACTTACTGAAAGCCAGGGATTTATGGTTCTTTACAAAATATATAAATCCTCTAATTTAACAAATTTCTAGTCCAATCAGATTTAAACCATACTTTATAGTTTAAAACAAAATTGGACATCATTTTATGAAAAATTTTTAATACAAATTTTTCCACTTATGTATTTTCTTCTTATCTTTACTGAACTTTCAGCCCAGTCAAAGCACGTTATTTTCACTCACAGAGTTGGTATCTACAACATGCTCATAATGGATTCACTTGAGTCTGAGGGCACTATTGCTGTATTTAAGGTCTACTTTTTTATCTTCTCCTTGACTAAAGAAATCAAAAACAGTGCCTGCAGCTTTTTTCTCCTTATTGTAAACAATTTAAATTGTTCACAGTGAATTTCCTTTATGATCTAGTAAGTCTGAAACTATGTACTCTACTTTATCAAAACTTTGCATGAAGCAAAACTAATGGACAACACAAACATTGACAATCTCAAGATTGTATTGGTCACAGTTCTTGTGACCAACAATAAAAAGTCAAATGTAATAGGAAAAGTTTCAAGTGACAAACACAACAAGCACAGCTTTTTTTTTTGGCTTGAACTTTGATAGAAGTAAGCGAACAAATGTTTAGTACACAATACATTTTCTTTCAAACCACAAAAAATGTAATTCAATAAATTAAATTTAACATTACAAGATGTTTGCTGCTACTCACAGTTCTCTCTAAGGTGCAGAAAGGCATATCCATATTGATTTGAGATGATGAAGAGAATGTGTAAGACACAACATCACAGGCAGCTCCCAAAATAACAGCATCTTCAAACAGCACAGCTGAAATCAACAATAAATTTAAATTGTAAAAAAAAAAAACCCTGGAAAGTTCTAATTGGTTTAGGACACTGAAGTATATTTCTCAAACAGCAAAAGCAACAGCAATAAAAATCTCCTATTGGAAGAGTGCACTCCAAACTATAATGAATGCAAAACTTTTACGAAAATAAATTTCATATTCTATAAAGATATATAATTTATTTTACACTTTAAATTCCTCAATAAACAGAAGTATAAACATAAAATAAATACAGGAAAAATATGTTATAACAGAAAGATTAGAACATATTAGTCTCTATTCCTTTCTTATCAGTAACTGCCTACGTTGTCTGAAGGAGATCTGAAATTTTCTGAAAGAGCTCCATCAATGTAATCCCAAATTCATAAACAACTGCAGCTATTTTCTTGAGATAAAAAAACATGCAACACTAATTGAATGAAGCCAAAAGTTTTATCAGTAATGAGGCTGCATGTAGACTTAAGGTAATCCCTATACTTTTCATCCTAATACTTTTGTTTATTGTACCGTTAAATTCAATACCTTTTTCTTGTTCTTTGAAATTATTTTGGGTTTTACCTCATTCCCCAAAAATATTCAAAACAATACCAGAGCTCCAAAAGCTGGACTTCACACCCCAGAAAATCAGCCACATTAGCTGAACGTTTGAATCCTGCACTATTTTTAAGGACGAGTTCAAGACCTAAACTTTCGAACTTTTTTAGTTTGCAAAAAATGCATAGGATCACTTTGCAGCAATCAATAAATCATACAAATACACAAGCTTACAAATAAAGTTGGCAGCATTAAGCAATTCTTAAACTTTTTTTTTTAACTCTATCAAAAGCTCACGTGAATGATGTATCAAGATATTCAATCCAGTGCGACCTACCAAGTGGATAGATATCTACTCGAAATGGCAACATGATCCTCCTGGACATGAAATTGTGGGCTTTACCCTCATCTCGAGGAAACAATGGTAACCAGACCTAAAGGAAGAAAAAAAATTTTCACTGTTTCAATTCTTATCCTTTATTAACAATAATAAAAAAAAATTCAGTAGGGCTAAACAAATCCTCTTCACTGTAAAAATTTTTGTATGAGGATACGGAAAAGTTATGATGCACTGAGTAAATGATGTTCCACATATAAATAAAAGTAAATCACTCTTTCATTGAACATTTTTAAGAAAACATAAAAAATACAAAAAGAAGTAATCTATATAACTTAAACAGCTGCTGCTGCCACTACTCCTACCACTACAACAATTATTTATTTTAATATAAGTCTGTCCAATAAAGGAAAAAAAAATTGTAATAAAATAAGCTAAATATTAAAGATAACTTGGAGGCAAAATGTAAATTAAAATGAGGAATAAGTGTAATAAATAGTTTAATCCCAAATATTAAATATGAAAGCAATGGTAACAAAATATTAAGGTTGAAAAATTGAAGAGCAAGTGTGCACAAGACATAAACATTGGCTAACAAACAATATTCACACCCTTCTTATGCATATATCAACTATTATGTGTCTTTCTAGATATGGTATCCCAAAAATTGAGCAGTTTTTAGAAGAGAAATAGCTACATTGACCTTATCAAGAATATGAAAGATATCAAATTGAATTTAAGCGTAAAAGAAAATGTAAAAATAATAAAATCAGCATAAACAAGAAAGATTTCAAGAGTTGTGATCTACCCTAAATTTAATATTTAATACTAACCTTCATGCCATGAGAACCACAACCAAGCCACATGGCTTCCATCAGTTGAACTTTGCCAACATTAGCTCTTGTAGTGGTCCACAAGTTTTCTACTGATGTAGCTACAACTGAGGGATTACAGAAAGGTACCTAGAAAAAAAAAATTCTTTCTTTAGAGGAAATAAGGTAAAAATGAAGCAAGGAGTATATAAAGAAAGAAAAAGAAAATAACAAGCTTCCATCTTTAATTAGATATTACCATTTTTTTTTCATTTGGAAAACAGAACTTCCATTGACTTTACAAATGTAAATAAGTCCTCATTGTGAATCAGTATAAGCAAAAATGTTTAAAAATTAAATTCAAGTTTATGGAAACAGCAGGTAGCCTTTAAAAGAATCATTTTGTACTTTATACAAACAAATTTTTTTTCTCCTACGCTTTTTTTGATTGTGTGATTGTGTGATGTAATAGCATTCCTATCTTCTTTTTTTTTTTCTAATAAAATGAAATCTGCTAAAAGGGGGTACTCTTGATACTATTATTGCTATAATTATAGAACAAAAGTCGTACTGCTCATGTATGTTTGCTCCCCTTAGTGCCACATATAAATGTGTTAATTCACTCCTATGTCAATATTTATAGTTTTCTTTCCTGTGTAAGGGATAGATAATACCTCAGTACTTTTTATCACCCTTGTTTTTTTTTTTAAAGATTTTGTTATTCACTGTCTCAAAAGAGAAGATGACATGATTGAGATCACTTCATATTGAGCTTCCACAAATGAAATTAAAAGCAACTTTTCATATTTCCATGAATTCTTTGGGTTAAACATTACTTCTCTAAAGTGTTCTTTGCACTCATTGCACAGTTGACTTGACAAACACCCGAAGTTAAAAGATTAATAAGGATACACCTGAAGCTAAGATTTTTCATTTTATGGGAAAACCAAAATACGTTTTCATTAATAAACAATTCAGCTAAAAAAGTAGATAAACAAAGGAAGAGAATATCAAAACACTGACCGGCCGGTGTTTGTTTTTCTCTTCTTTGATCTGTGGCCCTGATCTATCCCTTTGGAACATAAGAAGCTTTCCAGATACACTGACTAACATGGACTCAGCCTCTTTCGATGAAGGGTGCAACTTCGGGTTTACTGTAAATGAACATCCAAAAAAAAAAATTATTTAATTTTAACAAGAATATAAATGATTATAAAGATGAAAAATAAAATTTTAGTCTAAGGAATGGCAAAAAGCAACTTCTTTGTATGGCAATATCAAGACATATCAGTAAGGTCTATCGAACCTCAGCTTATACTAATGTCTTAGAATAACATATTTGGAAATATGTTGAGGCTCCTACCTGATTCTGACATGAGAGAAGTAAGGGTAAGACCAGCAACACATAATGGGTGGGGGATAAAACTGGTCAGAGAAATCTCCTGGACTTTCGTGATTTGAACAGACGGGTCTGAAAAAAGCAAGTGAAAAAAATAGTATGCTTTCCATATCAATTGTTCATGATATGCACAAAACATAAAATACTAATGATTTTAGATAATTTTAAAAAGCAAAACATTTGATGATCATTTATCTCATTGAATAAGTAAATACAAAAGTTTTGCTAAATTGCTTCATTCACTGCATAATTTCTGCTTTATCTTTATTCAAACATGCTCTTAGTGTGGAAAATTGCTTTACGAAAACCATTTCACTGGACGAATCTTACAAAAATGAGTAAAGCAAACTAACTTACTTGATTGAACATTTTTCCTCTCTAAACTGAACATGGCCACATGGCTGTCTGCACAGAATGTAATGAGCATGTCTCTGAATGTATTTAATAGAAGCACCTGAGACTGCACTTGCAATACTTTAGCAAATGTATTGTCCAATTTGGCTGTGCGTGGATAACATCGAATCTGAAGAAATACATTAATTTACATGTGCAACTTATAACGGAGTTGTTTTTTTTATACATGCAAAGTTTAATATCTCAGGCTTCTAACTAACAAACAAGCAAATAAAGTTTAACCGTTTGACCAGAAAAAAAAAACAATATTTCTATTTTACACATTTTCAGTTATAATTCTTTAACTTGGGGGGAAACAACAACAAAAGAAACACCCTGAATAATTAGTTACATCAGTTCAGAAGTATAAAGACCTGACTTTATTGTGATATGCAAAAATAAATAAAAAAAATATATTTATCTCTGGAAAAAAATGAGTTACAGCCATCTTCGAGAGATGAAGCTGTCAAAGGATTTAAACATATTGCTCAAATAGCATGTACTGTGTTTTATGTCTATTACTTCATTTGTGCAATTAACAACAGTGCATTACGTCATGGATATTCCCAATATGTCCCTTTTTCTCACATTTTCATTTAACATTGTACAAGAATATACAATTTCTTCTTAGGTTGTAAACAGCACTACATAATTTTACCTTCTATTCCAAGCCATTAAAATATTTTCTCCTACTTATATCCCTTTTTTAATATCCAGAAAAATATTCAAGGATAATTCTTTAAAAAAAGATTTGATTTTGTAATAAGAAAAAAACAAGGCTCATGTACTCCGATCTCTTAATGTACCATTTTTATGCTGATCCACCATTCTTCACCTCCATGCTGGGAGTTGAATGCAGAATGCAAAATAGAACTCAAAATGCAGTTCTATAAAACAGTATTTAGTTCAAATTGCTTACTGTCCCATAATACTCAAAATGTCAAGACCTGAAAGTAAAATTGCTTTTCTTTTAAAGATTTAAACAACTTTCAGCATTGGAAAGCCTATAACCAAAGGAAAAAAAAATCCACATAATTTCCAAATATTTATCCTCACAATTTTCTGAGTTTGCTATGAGGCAAAAAATCTGCATGAAGTTAAGCTCATGTTATCTTTATTAAAGTGTTTTAAAACAAAATAATGGAAACATGCTATATAAGTACTTAGCACTGACATTGGTCAGAATTGATTTTTTGTGAACCAACTCATTGAGAGTGGTCTTATAACATAGGAAACCAAACTATCTCATCTCTCCCTATGAATTATCACACCTCATCTCTTTGTCCTTGAATGTTGAAACAGGCAAGGCAGACAAAATCCTTCCACCAAGTTATACCTCCAGACACGACCATGTCTCTTTCCTGCGTCTCATTGCCAAAAAGCTTCCACTTGCGGCTAAACAAGGCATAGTGGGCAAAGCCTGTCTTTCCTGCCACAGCCACACACTGGCCAGCTCTATCTACAGATGCATACTGTAAAAGAAAAAAAAAAAGCAATGCTAAGCTCAGCACTATCAGAGAAATTAACAAAAGAGTTTAGAATTGTGATGCATTAACATATTTATTTCCTAACAAAAATACAAAGGTCCCAAATGCATACAATCATGCATTTCAATCTTTTTTTTTTTTTTGTCGCAAAACTTATGCTCAAAACAATTTTTTGGGCAAAAACATGCAATTCCAAATATGTATATATATATATATATGAATAGTTTCTTACCCTAATAGGCCAGTTTGAAGCCAGGTAGCTGTGAGAAATGGGAATCACCTGCCACTGCTTATTACCAATGTAACCAGCACCCATATTGATAGAGCTGCTGCCACTGCTGGCTTTTTGTTGTTGTGAATGATTATTGTGGTGTAAGTTGGAACGTGACATTGTGTCACCTGTGCTCATGTATAGTTTGTCCTCACCTTGAAGGAACACATGTTCATGGTTACTCTGAAACAACACAAGAACAATAAGAAGGTGCAGAGAAAGCATTCTCATTTTTGCATGAATACCCTGTAATAAAATTGAAAATTTTTATTCTTTCCTCTTGGCTTGCTCATTTACATGACCTTTTCCACAAAGATGACTCTATAGAGTGTGAAGAAGAAAAAAATCAAATTATCCTAAAACCATATGTTTTCATATTAAAAACAGTACAGAAAAACACCAATAAAAAAGGCTTTCAACACCTACTCACCATACATGGATTCACAGTGAGTGCACTCTTAACAAACTGGAACTGTAACAGCTGTGTGCAATGACTTTTTAAGTTATTAATTTCTCCACTGATTAATTCACTGTTTCCTTCTTCCGAATGTTTGTTATCCTCTGGATCAGAGTTGTTTTTGGCATGTGAAATACTCTTGCTGACCATCCAGAGGTGATAACCTTCTAGTCCCCACTCCATTGATACAATGGGTGCAGGATACAGGCTCCCACTATCTGTAGATGAGCTGATGAGGTTGAAAAAATATCATATTGATTCTTTGTGTCATAGAGATAGTTTCAAGCTGCAACTTAATTTTTCACTAAAAGTGATACGTTCATGGACACCTGGCAGTATCATCATAATTTTGTGACATTATTCAATACAACAACTGGTATAATAATTAAGCTGATCAGAGTCTTGAATAATACATGAAAATTTTGTAAGTAACACTCAACAGATATCCTTCTGAGTAATTAAAATAATTATCTATTTCTCACATATATATATATGGTATGGACAAAGACAAACAAATATTTTTATCATTAATATTGAAGAGTTGTTTCACGTAATTGTCTCTTCTTGAAATAGAAATTGTAGAAGATAAATTTCTAGAATGAAGTATTGTTACTTTCAGAGGGTATTTTTTACTCCTTAAGTTAGCATGACATTTTGATCTCACAATCTGCTCTTTAGCAAAGGCCATCATGACTTTCTACCCATCTCTATCCCTCATCACTTTTAGTGCATCTGTCACTCGTCCTTCATTTAGCCACTTTGTTGGTCAACCCAACATCTTTTCTTGCTGTTTTCATCTACCGTGTTTTCCTTCAATCATTACATATTCTAGTTTCTCACCACATGGCCAAAACAGGCTGCCGGATCTTTGTGTATTCTATTATGAATTATCTTGTTGTGTCAGCTTCTCATAACATTGTTTTCTTTGATTTCTTTGCAGTTCATGAGATTCATAAAATTCTTCATTGGAAACATATTTCTGTTGCCTCCATTAGCTGTTTTGAAATTGTCCATAATAAGTAAGAGAACTGCAAAAGTAAATTTAATTGAAATAACATTTCAGCATATCCACCTATAATCTCCTCCCAAAGTGCACAAGAGTAAAGAGCCAAAGACACTCCACAAGGAAAGACCTCCATTTTTCCAGGCTAGAGCCAAAGCTGTTCCATCTGGTGTCCACTTCATGCATGTTACCTGACCAGCAATTAGTCCAGCATCTGACAAATTAAAAGCATCAAAAGAAAATCGCTTAGATTATTTCTTTAGGCACAAGGGGCAGTAAGTGTCATGAGAGGCAGTCAAATTTTTCATGGATACACTTAACTCACAGAGGTTGGAAATCTTAAAACCAAAGTTTTCTAAACTTAATTCATCACCCAGGCTGCCTTTTTCATTCTCATCTTTGTCTTGGACAAAGAATGCGAGAATACACTGAGAGCATTTCAAAATCTACGTTCACATTGCAAAAATTACATTTACTGTTTACAGAGCATGACCAAAACCTCTCCTTATTCTTACTTACTTGCAACACAAAAAATATTAGACAGATATTATCACCATTAATGCTTTGTTCTTTAACTAGCTTCAAGCATAATATGCATGGGAGGAGGAGAAAAACTGAAGCTGGCAAAAAGAATATAGGTAGTTTTCAATTGTTTAGCATATCCAAAGTGTTTTCGGTCTCATATGGAGAGGAGAGTGTATCTACTTTTTTTTTTTTATTATTATACTGCTCCTTTTTCAGCTGCAATAAGCTATAAAATCATGAGACACAAAACCTAATGAGAAAAATATTTACTTCAAACCAACATTTTATTTTCACAAAAAAAAAAAATAAGTCTTGGTTGCTGAGAATTCAGATCCACCATTGAAACAGACTCTTATTTTCAAAGATGGACCAGGTATGAATCAAGAATTACACAACATCATTGTATATATACCTGGGAACTCCTTGCTTGATATGACAAGCCTATGAGAGATTTCCAGAGCACCCACTGCTTCATCCAAGTGGTAAACTATGCCATCGCCACTAGAAATCAACATTTAGAGATAAAAATCATACAAGATACTTTGGTCTCCTTTCATGGGACTTTGAATGGACAATGTAGCTGCCAATAACTGAAAGTATTTAGAAATGTGGGTCAGATACACCAAAAGCCTTTGTTGATTAATTTAAAATATAAATAGTTGCAAAAGTCATCAAAGATGTTCTTTTGTTACATGATCAACTGCTTTTAAGACTAAAACATAACCAATTCCCTCTGTTTTTATCAAAGATAAATAAAACCTGGATAGCAATCTCTGCTACAATCTTTTTTTTTTTCAAAACAATACAAACAGAAATGCTTGAGGATCTGCACCATCCTACCTAATTGTATTTAAAAAATCAATTTCTAAAAGGAGGCCTAACAGTATTTGTTTTGAATGAATACATATAGGGAACACTTTTTAATGAACATATATAGGGATTGCCATTTCACTGAGTTATGTTTTGTTGGAAGTTGTATGTTACATTCAACAATCAGAAGCACCTTGAAGATCTAAGCAGAACTAAATATTTTTGTTGTAAATGTTTTCTCCAGTGCACTTTTATGTTTCCCTTCTTTTTTTTATTTCAAATTGTACATCACTGACCATTCTTGCAGATGCTATAGCTCAATACACTATCAACAACTTGAAGTAGAACTCTTTGTGAAGTCACATTCCCTATATCATTCTTTTACCACAAATAATATACTATTTGAAAAAAAATATTTTCTCCTGAGTAACTCTAAGTTTAAATTTTCTAAATTTAATTGTACAATACAATTATATGGGGTTGATCAACACACCTAAAACAGCCGAAAGCTATAAGTCTATATCTGTGATTCACTGCCACTGTTGCTGCATCATTAACTTCCTGGGCCCATACACCATGTGCATTCTGTACATGGGAGATATAATAAATATAATTAACTCCAAATTTATTACTTTATCATACAAGTATTGTATCATTCCACAAATATCAACATTCAAATGAAAGAACATGGATTTACCATAATTGGTAAAAGAGTGTTGTGATATTGAATGTGCACCATAGGCTTTTTATAATGCTTCAGATTCTGCTTTGCACCTATACACATTGGAGGAAGCATTTTTTTTGCAAAAGTAAAATTTCTTTAAAAGAAAAAGTATCTATATAGGACAGTCATATTATTTTGAAGCCTATGGATTAAAAAATAAACTTCGGAATGATTAAAATTTGTATTATCATGTTACAAAGAGAAAAAGGAAAATAGACCTAGACCTTTCAAGTTGAGCAACAGGAGGAACTATGAAATTTCATTTAATTTTCAAGTATCTTTTCATTAAATTTGGCTCTTTGATAGACATAAATAACTCAAGCCAATAGTTAAAAAAAAACTTGGTAAAACTGATTGACATCTAATGAACCAAGAAATCTAATTTTCCAAATTCAAACAATTTGGACACCCACTGTAAATATTTGCTTAGTAAGTTTGTGGCTTTTTATTGCCATAAGAGCAATCAAAATGTATAAATAATGTGTGATACTTTTTTACTGTCATTCTCTATACATCACTTACCATCATTTGAAGTTAAGAAACTTTTTATTCAATATGACTTGCTCTGGTCACTGAAAAACATATATCAGCTATCGTCCAAAAGTGTATATGTCATGTGCACTTAAAAGAAAGTTCACACATCAAAATAGATATTATTTTGGGGGGATTGAAAAGAAATTCACAATTCTCAAACAAAAAAAGGAAAATGCCTGAAATACTCCTAAAAGTTTTCAGAACTGAAAATAGAACTTGATAGAAAATAATTCATTGCAAAAACATGAAAGCCTGTATAAAATTTCAGTCCTGGGCGAATCTACATATTATATATCCTTGTGACTGGAAAAAGAATTTTTTTTTAAAAGTAAGACTTACTGTTTTCTCCCCACGACTAGAAGGAGGTATCACAAAAACAGCTCGCCCTGAGGACAAAACCATACTGTAGCCTCCTAGAGTAGGGCTGTACTCCATTTCACATACATGACTGTTCCCACTAGAAAGACGAGTGGCTGAAATTAAATGAAGATTGCTTTAGAAAATATTGCAAAAACTGTGTCTAACTTGATAAGCTGAAAATTCTTTGGGACTGTGGTACATCAAAGCATTTTAGACCATAATAAAAGTGAAAAAATGTCTCCACTTGAGATGATTAATTTGTCTTCAAGGTATTTCCACAGCTATTCAAGTTAAATTACTCTTCTTTTCTGGCATTGTATTCAAATGACACAAGTAAGAGCAAACCTCTAAACTGTTGTAGATCTGCTGATACTGGTATATCATTCAGATGTAGTGTTGCTTTCTCGTTTTTGTTGCCTGTCCACCGCAGGCGATTCAGGCATCCATCTACTGTGGCTACAACAAGCTCGTCTCTGACAGAGAGAAAACTAAGAAGCACAAACTTGTTAAATTTTTTTTCTCTCATTTCAAGCCACAAATATGATTATTGAAACTTGCGTGCAAAGAAGTTAATTTTACTATAAATAAGACTGACTATGCCAAATAATCCTCTAAACCATTTATTGCCCACTTTTTTTTAAATTCTTGTTTTCCATTAGCTGTTCATTCATTTTAATTATCATACCAACTATAGGGGAGTATTGACATCTGTAAAAGCAAAACAAAACATGATAAAAGACTTTGATACTTTTCTATCAAGCAGAGCAAAAAAAAAAATATAAAAAAAAAATTCCCGTCAAAGTATAAAGGTCCATAAGCAAAGCCATTTCATACCAATGAAGCCATGGACAGGATACTTGTTTGGAGTCACTTTTTTATCTCAGTTTAAGCTGTGACAGGTTTATTGCAGTGAGGAAAATATGTGTAAAATAATTTCATGGGGACACAATAGGTGATCTAGCTATATCCACAAACCAGACTAAAGGATTTCTTAATCTATAATAAGAAAACCATCCACTAGGCCAGTGGCACAACTCTACAATATGACCATTAGTTTCAACGATTACCTTAATCCAAAATAAGTCATTTTTTGCAAGAGCTAAAATAGTCAAACTGATAAAACTTATTATACTACTTACAAGTTAAGTAAGCAAAGAAATAAAAGTATACAAAAAGATCATTGTAAATCCTATGTGCTTTTGTTGAACATCTTCAAAAACAGAATCCCAATAGTTGCTGCAAATGTACAAGCCTCCTCACCATGATATGTGGGACTGAAGACTGACATGGGCCATGTATGTCAGTTTGATGGCAGGTACACTGTCACTGTCAAGGATTCCATTAATGTTGATCTTGGGGGTTATTGGCGTTCTGCAGGTTTTTGAGAAATGCAAAACTATATGAGCCAGTGTAACTGTGTGAGGAAGCTTAGAAAAATTTATCATCCTATGAGTTCTACAAAGAATCTTATACAGAGTCTGAATATAGATGTTTCATACTTTCCAATATTTGTATTGCTGCACACGCTATTTAAGATGCTGTAAGAGGGTTTGCATATGCCAAAATAATATAACAACAAGCTGGCCTGGCATTTAAATATTTGTGCTCCATATGCAGCATAAGCAATAAGTAGACAAGAAACCAAGACACTCTTATTATTTATTGAAACAAAGGGGCCCAACGGGGGTTAGTAAATCTTTGTCAAGTATTTCACTTTTGAGAAAATTTGGTGGTGTTATGTGATAAACTTGAGAGGGATCACAGATTCATTTGATAGAACCATAATTTTCAGGGACTGATGTTTAACTCTATCATGCTGAGCTATATTAAGTGATATATAACAATATGATGAACCAGCCCCTATCACTCGTCTACATCACTTTTTTATGATAATACTTTAATGGATATAATAAATTGCAGCTAACTAGCTTTTTGAAAAAAAAGTTTAAGTACTTTATTAGCTTTACTCAAGACTGTCAGGAACATTCCTTTACTTAAGAATTGGTTTGAATTTCATTTAGAAGTTATGTATAGATTTGTTCAATTTATAATATCAATTGAAATATAGACTCTTTTTCTTATTTTCTTTCACCCAAACTTAGCTTTAAAAAGAGAAAAAAAAGGAGGGGGGGGGGGGAGCAGATGCAAAACGAAAAAGAACAAAGATTAGGACTTACTTTCCCTCTTGCATGACATACAGGCAGTGGTGATTTTTGACCGAAGTGTCTACTTCTACTTTGATGAACACAACAACATTTTGCTGGGTCTGATAACAAAAAACAAGTGCAAAAGAAAAAAAAATTCAACCACAATGTCTTCACTACATGAAATTAAGAAAAAAAAAAACCCAAAAAAAACCATGATCTGAATGCAAGGCACATACAGTTCATTTTATGCACCTTCATTCAACACTTCCCCTCCCCCCAAATATTAATTGTAAACAGTTTAACCTATAAATTAAGCAAAAATCTAAAATTTGAAGACGTGTTCTGCATTTTAATATAACTGAAAGAGCAATAAACTTAAAAAAAAAAATTGCTTCACTAAGTTCCAAACTTTGAATACTTATGTGAGAAAATTTTCACAAATCATCAGATAATCGATGATTTAATTGCTTTACTAAAATTAAGTGCAGACTCACAACTGGACAAACTTACAGTAATAGCTACTAAAGATGAGTCTGGTTTCCATTCTCCTTTGCAGAAGTGACCAATCTCTGACAACAACTTTTGACATGGCGTGAACGTTACAATCTGTACACATGGCTGAAAAGAAAAAAAGAGAAAATTCAAAATTTGAAAACAGCAATGATGTGAATGGTACTTTAAAAAGTATTGAAAAAAATATATATGTTGAATGAGAATAGAAATAAAAACTAGAATTACACACAGGTTTTACATTAAATCACTCATCTTCTTTTGATGACGTTTTCCTGGCCATCTGACTATTCTTAATATACTCCTTAAGTTAATCCGTTAATTAAAAAAAATCCTGTGCTGTCTGATTATGTGTAATTTCTATTTAATTATTTGGGAGTATCAGTTCATCATAAACATGTTAATACAAGTTGATAAAAAGTTGAAGGAACTTGAAATAACAAGCTGACAGAGGTAGAAACTAACGGTGGTGAAAAATTAAGAGTGAAATTGACACATTTTAATTCTGAAAAGATAATGATGGGGAAAAAAGAAAAGAAAAGATAATAGAATTGATAAATTAGAACAGGAATGTTTTAGAACACTCTTCTTTAAGAATTAAATTTTCATGCATTTGAATCTTCTTCGTTTCATTTCAGCTTAGCTTTGTGATTGATTTTCTACCTTGAATAAGCTGAAATAAATCTAGAGGCTTAAACTTTACAGGGAATACATTCAATTTATGGATATATTAAATAATTACGAGTGTCGTGATTAAAAAGTTAAGCGGCAATTCAAATGTAAAATGATACTTTGATTTATCTATTTCAAGTCAGAACTATAATAAAAGGTTAATTCTTTTAAACAGCGGCATATGATTGACCAAAATCATGGGCTGATAGCTTCAGCTGCATGTACATATTGAGCCCCAAGAGTCAGATCATCTGCTTCTTATAGGGAGGATTTGTCTTTTCCAATAGGGGGATAAAAAAGCATATCCCTGAGATAATGTGATCGAAACACTTCCGGCAGACATTAACAAAACATTCAGCTCTAAGGGATAACATTTTAACTTGCAGCAAAACAAATAATTCAACAGCCTGTTTACAATTTCATTTTTTCCCGTTGGGCCCTAGAGAAAAAAGAGATGAATATTTGAGTTGGGCCCATAAAGAATATGAATAGTCTTTAGAGCTTATTAAAATCTACGTATTCTTTTATTTCTTAAAAGACATTAAAAAATTATTCTTTTTTTTTTAAATAAAACTTCTTTTATAACCATCATCTAAATTATGAATAGAGCTGCATAAGAAGAGAGAGAGAGAGAGAGAGAGAGAGAGAGAGAGAGAGAGAGAGAGAGAGAGAGAGAGAGAGAGAGAGAGAGAGGAGGAGGCGGAGGAGGAGCAGCAGCAGCAGTACTAGTAGTATCATATCTATATCTTGGTGTGCTGTGTACATTTACTAAAGCTCTCGTTAGAACAATGGCAGAGATGAGCTTCATTGCAAAATTTACTTTTCTGCAAAATGAAGTCAAGTTTAAACAATACTGGCGTGCACCACGGAAAGCCGTTAAAAAACGATGAATTCATAAAGCGCACGTCTTTGAAAGTTTCTGATGTCCGTGCTGAAGAAAGTTCGGGTTTATTCAAATCGAGGTGATCTTTAAAAAAGATAAAACAGCCTTAAGTATTAACAAGCATTTTCAGAGGCGATAATTAGGGATTGATTAATTTTTGTTAAAAATTATACTACGGACATGGCGCCGGCCCAAATCTAACATCATCCACCAAGAGCGACATTTTCCCAACTCCTTTTATCGTTAAAAGATATTGAAGACCTTCACGCTGTTGATGGGTAAACAGAGATCGAATTTCTGTGCTTGACTTCAAACGAAACTAAGCTACTCGAATGATTCAGGGTTCACCTAAATCTTTTAACGCCTTCTGGACAAAAAGGGAGGGGTGAAGGTATTTTAATGCGCTTAAGGTCACCTTACTGCGACAATGCGATGATTATAAACCAATTATAAAACCAATTTTGCCAATCACATCACCAATCTTGTTTCTGCTTTGATACTCTTTATAATCTAGCTGTTTCATACCTTGGAGACAATAAAATTTCAAAAGTCGAAAGAATGAGATTACTTACGGAGAAAAAAAACCTAGTATAGATTGCAAACGAAAATCAATCGGATGCATACGTTCAGTTTTCATTATCCTAACCATATAGCGTATCTGAGTACACGTTTTCCAACCAACTAAACTCGACATTTTTATCCTTTCTCAATATCAGTATCGGGAGATGGAAGACGACCCGTTAAAATTGTAAGATATTAATATTTGAAGACTCCCGATTTTCCTAATGATCAATCCCATAATCTTGTATGCATTCATATTAGTTTTTTTTTTTTTTTTTTTTTTAATAGATTCAACTCCAACTTCAGAGCTATAGAGTTAATTGAAATAATGTAAAGAAAAGAAAACCACATGAAAATTATTTTGCACAAAGAGAAGATGAAACTCGCCATACGTATACAAACATTGTATCGGTAAGGCACGGGTTAACACAGGGAGCACGCAATGAAAAATCATCGATCAAGAAAGTCTATAAAATAATATTTGTGGTGTTTTAATAACTTATCTAGCAATGAATGCGGAGATCCCGAAGTGACATGTGGTCTCAAGTAGGCCTATGCGTGACTACACTCAATATAAATGTAGTCCGAAACAAGACGTTGAAGGATAGACGTGTCTATTTATAAGAGAAAGAGGGCAAAGAGAAAAAAGAGAGAGAGAGAGAGAGAGAGAGAGAGAGAGAGAGAGAGAGAGAGAGAGAGAGAGAGAGAGAGAGAGAGAGAGAGAGAGAGAAACAAAAGAACCCAAAAGACAATTAGATAGGGTCGGTGGGTGTAAAATCGGACACAGAAGTAAATGTGCGGATTGCTGGGTAGACATAAACGTAATTAAGGAGATAAGGGTATGGAAGATGGCGAGTGACAGGCCTTAAGTTGAAAAAAACGCCGACGAAGGTCACCATCAAACTTGCCGCGACCGCAAACTGAAAATAAGAATCAACCAGATACACCTGTGCTTTTTTTTTCCTCTTTGTGTACTTTTCCACCCTATACTTTAGTGCTCCGATGTGTTTTCAAACCGTTTTGTCCCTGTACTAGGACTTGTGAGTAGACTGATGTTTCGGTCGGTAAGTGCATACTTGTAGGTCTTGTGCGCTGTTACTCAGGACACGACGCATGTTTGAGTGTGTGTGTTTGTCTGATCCCGTAAAAAAAATAAAGCAATCAAATTACATGATTCCCCTTCCATGAAAAAAAAATTGCGGTGTAAATTGAATTTCGTTTCAAGAGAAATGAAAGAATATGAGGGTGACAAGATCACATTAAATGAGACATGATTCATCATTATGTTAAGAAAGAAACTGATACATGATGAGAAAAAGAGGAGAAAAGACAGAGATAGCGAGAGAGATAGGTAAATAGATCGAGAGAGAGAGAGAGAGAGAGAGAGAGAGAGAGAGAGAGAGAGAGAGAGAGAGAGAGAGAGAGAGAGAGAGAGAGAGAGAGAGAGAGAGAGAGAGAGAGAGAGAGAGAGCGAGAGAGGTGTAAAAAAAAAGCAGGTTTTAAGTTGACAAATAAAAGATCTTCAACATATCACTATTATTTGGAAACGCGAAAACGCTTCGCCAAGTTCTACCTGTAACATCCTCAGTGGTTATGAGGATACATCTTTTATTTTGCTCGCGCTCATGAACACATCTAATCATACACCTTAACCTTAACTACTTAAAATTAAGGCTGTATCTTTTTAATGATCCTTGCGGCAATGTAGTCATTTAATTTTTTTTTTAGGATAGAAATGCGAAGAATTTCCGATTCAATGTTTATTTTATCGACATGAAGATGTAAATCTTGATTTCAGCGGCAACATTTACGGTATTCTGAATTAAAAGATCAATAAATAATGTAAATAGACCAATGCATTTTGCGCCATACAAAAATTATTCCAATATAAGAAGGCTTATACATTACGGGCCTCATATGCTTATTAAGTATCTCAGTGGATGATTGGAGAGGAACTCAAGTATTTCTAGAATCTCACTTATAGATGTAAGTATGTCTGTGGGCACAAAACGATCAGTTGAAAGATGCCCTTAGATTTAATGTGAAGTCTCTTTACTTTTCTCTACTTTAGTCTCTTTCTTTCTCTCTCTATTTTGCGTATGCGATATAATCTTTTTATTTTCCGATTTTATTGCATGCATCTTTGCGCATCGGTAGTAGCGCCAGTGCTTTTGAACGGTTTCGGATTCTATGTGCAGACACTTTTGCATCATTTGCCACCAGAGCTCAAAACAACTCCGTGACACCCCATTTTGATTTTCTGTGGACTCCAAAATGATATATACAGTGTGTAATTGAAATTTAATTCTAGATTCGTTTTTCGCCCAAATAAAGCCTATTTTTCCGAATATGCCCCAACCTAGGATGTTCTGATTTTGAAGAAAAAACAAAAACAAAACAAAAATGGATTCTAATAATTTAGATGCATGTCAATTAAGAGAGCGAATGGAAAAAATTTTTTTTAAAAATATAGAAAATATTGTAAAAATACGTAACCCTAAAGCATTAAAAATACTTATATAATGGAGAGAGAGAGAGAGAGAGAGAGAGAGAGAGAGAGAGAGAGAGAGAGAGAGAGAGAGAGAGAGGGGGGGGGGGAAACAAAGGAAAAGAGAGATAGAAGATGCTGAATTTAAAAATCTATTAATAAAAATAAGAGCTGCTGTACTTTCCCAGCACTGTACTCTGATTTAAAAAAAAAAAAAAAGAAAGAAAGTTAAACAGACCACAATGTAAAAAATAAAACATGTGCTTTTTACAAATAAATCAGAGCCTCAATAAAGATAACTTTTTCCCTGCTGTAAAAACAAGAAAAGTCGAGTACCCAGGACAGTCTTGAAGCTAATATAGTTCTGAGAAGCATCTATGTTTAGTTGTCTTTTCCTCTTAATGAAACCTGAACAGCTCTTCATTTACCTCACACGAAAAATACTAAAAAAAAACAAAAACCCAATATGCTCAGGTTAGAAAGATGTTATGTTAGAAATTTCTTTTTTTTTTTCAACAAAAATTATTTTCCATGCACACAAACACAAAATTTAATGAATACGTAGTATCAAATACACACACACACACACACAGAATGAATGATTAAAATTTTGTAAATAATGCTTGTCAAGATATTATCATTTTCAGGATCCATTATTGTATTACAAGACAACTTCTGTCAAACAAACACTGACTTAAATTGAAAAATCGTCTATCTAGTTGAAGTTAGAAGAGAATGACTTAAAAAAATGAATTACATCAAAGCTCTTATGTTTCAATTTTTATAGGTTGCTGATTAAATAATAATTTGCAAATATCTTATCATTTAACTTCGCCCAAAATTTTCAGAGTGATTGAAACTAATTCAGTTGAAGCATATGACTGATTTGTTTGCATTTCATATAAAAAAAAAGAAAAGTAAAAAAAAAAAAATTAAGAATTAAGAGATAAGAGATTATTCAACTAAAGAAAAAAAATGTATCATTTGCAAGTCAGGGTGACTAAGGAAAAATGGCAAAAAAAAATCAAACTACTACCTTCAAAGATATTGGGACAATAACTAACTATAGTAAATGATAAGACATGACTAAAAAAATATGTTGAATGAAATCTTAATCTTTACTGTCACAATTTTTGTTTTAAAACTGGGATTATATCTGATTTGAAACATCATTTTGGACTGCCTTTTTACATAATTGGTCTTACAGTTGCAGCCACTTCTATGCCTGTGGTATATTTTTGAAAGAATACAATTACATTTGAACTTAATAATTTCTCTCTCATATAAAAAAAAAAACCAAAAACATAAAATTAATCTCTTCACAGAAGTATTTCTAATAATTTTATCATTCCTTGCAAATCAGGATCTCATAAAAATACACTTAACTTAATTTCTACAGCTTTGCAGTACATAGGACACAGCATACTAATCTTTATTAAACATGAAAATTATTTGACTCTTTTGAGAAATCAAAAAAACAAAAACAACCCAGATGCTCTGTTCAAATTACTTTAAAATTGACATATTGGTTTGATTCATTTGAAAAGGACAGATAGTTTTGAAAAGTGATTTTCACATTGAAGGAACCTGAAAAAAAAAGCATATGCAGTTGTTTAGTTTGCCAGTCATCCACTGGTTACTCCCAGTAATCTGATCAGCTTATAGTGATAAAATATTGCAAGAATTTATGATGTGTTAGGACTTTGCAACAATATATATATATAAACATATATATATATATATATATATATATATATATATATATATATATATATATATATATATATATATATATAAACATATATATATCTTGGTATTTTCTCCTTTCTTGACCTCATGTCAAGAAACTAAATGGATTAAAATCATGATCCACACTAACTTTTATAGGGGAGGACCCTAGGGATACTGTAAATTTAGGTGTTTTGCTGTTTTAATTTTCAAGGCTACAAAGACAAGTAACAAACACTGTCCCCAATTTGGCTTAGTTATAATTTAATGAAAGATAGAACTGTTTACCCCTCAACTGCCTCACAAGCATGAATGTAAGATTTTAGAAATTATACATGGATTACAAAAAAAAAAAAAAAGGTGTTTGTGGGTGATGTTAAATTTTCAGCTGTATTTGGTGGTGGTGGTGATAGTAGTAGCAGCAGCAGCAGCAGTAGTAGAAGGAGTAGTAGTAGTAGCAGTAGTAGAAGGAGTAGTAGTAGTAGTAGTAGTAGTAGTAGTAGTAGTAGTAGTAGTAGTAGTAGTAGTAGTAGTAGTAGTAGTAGCAGCAGTGGCAGCAGTAGTAGTAGTTGTAGTTGTAGTAGTAGTAGTAGTAGTAGTAGTAGTAGTAGTAGTAGTAGTAGTAGTAGTAGTAGTAGTAGTAGTAGTAGTAGTAGTAGTAGTAGTAGTAGTAGCAGTAGGAATAGCAGCACCACAAGTGGTAGCAGTAGTAGTGACAGTAGTAGTAGCGGTAACAGTAGTATTAGACATAATAGCAGTAGCAGTACTAATAGTAGTAATAGCACCAATGGGAGGAGCAATAATATGTTAATGGTAGTAAAAGCCGCAGCGGCTTTAGAGGAAATATTAGTAATATTAATCCTGCTGCCCTAAAATTATACAAAAGTTGAACTTGCAGCTTTTTTTTTTTTTTTACAATTTTTAGAGCTGCACTACAATTCTTTTTCATAGTGCCTTTAACTTTTTAAAGTAAAAAAATTAAGCTCTGTTAAGTTTTTAATTAACCCAGCAGTTGTAATAGTACTAGTAATAATAACAACCGGAGCAAAAATAGTAATGTCACTTGCAAAGTTTTTTGTTATTCTTATATTGCTTTCTTTGCACACCCCCCCTTAAATTGCTTTAACCATTCTCTTCAAACTTGTAACCATAACCCTGATACTTGGCACCACCAACGCTATTATAATTACCACGACTGCCACACAGAACAGAAACATGAAACAGTATTAAAATGTAGTGTACTTATTATCCTTGTGATTCATTATAAGTCCCATAATTACTGACACCATGATAACTAACAAAAGCATCACAAGAAATATAATGGTTGTAAACTACACTTATCAGCAGTATTAAGTATTCAAGGACTGTAGTTCCTTCAAGTATGCCTTAGAGTCAATGCACATCAGAACCGTGCTGTAACGGACAGCCCGTAACAACCAGTCATCACTTGTATTCTGATATGCGCACTCAACCTACATATTCAGCCGATACTTATGATGTTGGGATCAAAGGTCATGGTCAATCGACTCTAGCGCCTGACAGGCTGTTATGGGATGTCCGTTAGAGCAGGGCCCTGGTCTGTGCGTAGCCTTAAACTGTAGTATAACCTTGGATTCACTACCAATTCCACCATCACCTCTAGTACCATACTAGCCAACAAAAATATCATGGTAACAGTAGTAGAGCAAGAGTAACTTTTGGTCTTTCAGACTAAATCTTTAGAGAGAGAGATTAAGTATCCAACAAATTGTTTTGTTCCTTTCGTGTTCTAATAACAATTTTGTATGACTTCAGCTATATATTGGCAAATGGGACTAAAAAAAAGCTGAATGTCATTTTTTTTTCTTTAGATGTAAGAGTTCGTACTGGTCCTTTCTATCTAATTGATTTTGCTTTATAAATCACAAAAATTCTGTTTTGAAAATGTAAGTCTATGCCTTTTAGAGCCAAACAATCTGACAGAAACAGGATAATCATAATGTCGATTTTACTCTAATTTGTTTAAGAAAATTTAGCAAATTTACTAAGTTGTAAGCAATTTCACTCACTTCGCTGATAGTTTTTTTTTTGGGTAGGACTTCCGATTGGGTAAGTTGGTTTAATATAGGATATACGATGTCGTAGGTCTTTTTTTTTACCATTGGTAATTCATTGTTAGAAAATGATTTAAACAGCACAATCTTATTTGATGGCCCGATGAAACATAGCCCTCTTTAGTATTATAGAGGTACCGTACCCATTTGGAAGTCCTTCAGTTTTTTGTCCTGAACTATAAAATTTACTTTTAAGTTTTATTTCTTTTAAGTTGAGACTGTGTTTCACTTGTTTAAAAACACCTCTTACTCTCTTGATTATATCTTGGGCAATTAAATGGTAAGCAAAAAAAATTATAATAAAATCACACTTAATTATTCTCTAACACAAAAATCACACTCCAAAAAATGAAAAAAAGAGCATTTGTCAAGGCTTTAGGTGCTGCACAAAACTATTACTACTAAAATTTATGAATCGACGTTAAACTATAGCAAAATAGTACACAAAATTGTTGCAGAGTTGCCAAACCCCTCAAATTTTTTTGGGTGAGATTTGCAAATTTTTGGGGTGAGATTTCCATTTTTTTAAAGTGAGATGATGCGCCACATGCTAATAAAGCCAAGCAACATTTTTTGTGTGTTAAGTTTAATATTAAAAGATTACATACTTCAATCTGTTATTGATTTCCATCAGTTATCATCACGTCAACTTTAAAAGATTTCTTTCTCCATGAACAGCTTTTTTGAAACTTGTCACGGAATGTATTATTTAATACACTTTAAGCACATATAGAAAATACTGGAAATTCGTGAGATTCCCTGAACCATCTGGAGAGCGTGAAATTTAGCTAATTTTCTTGAGTCTCAACGAAAAATCGTGAGGTTTGGCAACTCTGTTGCAATTAGAAAATTTGGGGTGTGGGACTGGGTAGACATAGGCTAAAATACAAGCCATTTTTTTTTGTCTGTACCAAAAAATTCATTCAAAGATTGCAAAAGTGCAAGATTAAATCCAATGTTTATTTCTGATGACAAAATTGTATGAATTTCAGATACTGAGCAAGATCTTGATCTCTCCATAAAAACTTGAAGTGATAGTGATTACATTAATTGTATAACAACAATCTAAAAAAGTTGAATAGACCACTGTTGTCAACATATCCATTATCATGAAGAATTGCTTGAAAATTTGTAATGCAGTATAGGGGCTGATTTTCTAAGTAGCAGAGCAGCTCTGTAAAAGTACAAGCGTTGGAAAAAAAAACCGAAGTGGGTGCATGCAGCGTGTTAAGCTGTGAGGAAGGTGCAGCTTCTTCAAAGCGTGCTGAGATTGGTGATGTCATAGGTACTGGAATTTCCTTTCTTACAAATATACATATATAGAGAGAACTGTAATTACAAATAGCATTTAAACTGATATAGGAGGGAAAAAAAAGTAAGAACTGATGGAGTGGTTGCATATGAATGGAGGGGTTTGCTCTCGTTCCAAAACTGACATAAAAGGTTCTTATTGTGTATTGTTTACTTTCAATTCAATAATGCACATTTCATTCTAAAGTTATTGATACAGAACTTTGCTATATCAACAATCCAAAATTAATTGATATATGCTGAATAAGATTACGAATATGAAGGTTTTATTCGTCACAAATAAATCCTTTTCAAGATATAAGCATTTCAGTGTTGCTCTAAGATCCCATTGAACTACAAGTTTCAATTTCGTCCGGAAACATTCCATTGTGAAGTCAGACGTGAGGTGGGCCGATATCTGCAATTTTACCCAATGTAGTCACACGCTATAGTAGTACTACCCCATGATGCCAGAATCCTAACACGCTGTCTATCACCTTCCCAGCAGTCTACCATCTCGTGTTCCCAGCAGTGTAACACCCTGTGTTTACCACACCTTGTTCCTCACAGCATAACACGCTCTGTCTACCATGTACGGCCAAAAAAAAAGGTACAAGATTAGATTTTGCCTTAGGTCTAGTTGTACAAGCTTTGGAATGTTGACTATATTGCCTCATGGATTGAAAGGGCCAAAAGGAAGGAAGAAGCGCATTTACTAGATGTATAACTAGAAGTCTAAGCATTTATAAAGCATAATTAGCAACTTGTAATTGGGGAGTTAGCAGGATAGCAGCGGCAACGAAAATAGTGTTCCTTTAAAATCTAGAGCAAATTTCCTTTGGACATAAGATATATAGATCTAGCTAGATAAGATTAGATTCGAGATGGTGTTTGAAATAAAAATCCCAGACCCAATCTAGAGCCTTGGTGTAATTTAAATGAACATTATAATAATAGATCACTCACCTTGGAATACCATATACTCAGGGTTTTCTTCGAGATCACAGCAAAAAGCATGCGATCACAACTGCTTACTATATGGCTTATTAAAACTGAATCCCCAGAAGGAGTTTTCAGCCGCTTTGGCCATCCTAGAGGAAAATACATTATGTCTTGGTTTCTGATCCCGATTTACTTGTCCCAATTCGAGTTGGCTTCGTCAACAATCGCCATATTGTTTCGATTTGTCATGAAAGAAAGTAAAACAAAATGTGATTGGCTTTCAGCTTTTCTTATCAACCAATTAAAAATAGTTTCATATCTACCTAAAATGTCAATTTGTACCGGAAGCTCGTTTTGCTTACGTTCGTTAGGATCTAATGACCTACATTTTGTATATCATTTCTATATATAAATTTACTTTTACATGTGATTTATTTCTGAAAATAAATATTTAAACTTAATTTAATATTTTTGAGTCATTTCAGTAATAACCATCATTGCTACTCTTCTTCAAAAGTTTCCATTGAGGCATATAACATAAATCTATCCTTCCGGTTTCTTCACGCAGCGTCCTTGTTCCTAAGCAACATAAAATTCACATGCGAATTGTGGTGCTATACTAGTACAAATCGCAACATCTTATATAAATCTTTTATCTAGTTTAAACCAAACAGGTATTTAACACTGGTTTCAATTTTCATTTTCCCCCCAAAAAAATTAAAAATATAATATGGCCTCTCATTCTAGAAGCGATAAACCATCCAATGACAAAAAAATTCTCTGTTTTGTTATTGCTGATACATGACTGTGTAGATCTATGTCCTCAATGTTTTTTTTTCATTTTATAAAAATGTGAGGAGCTAAAATGTTTTCTTTTGCCATGACACTTACTTCAAAGGAGTGACCGAAATCGATAAGCAACAATATGATTTATAATTTTCAATGATATTTATTTTATGCATAATCCAAAACATTTTCAACGGTTTATCACAGATTACCAGAATGTCTTCAGACCATGATAAAGCTCGCGACAAGGCAGCCCGATTGCTTAAAAAGCAAGGTTCTATGTCATCCCTAAGTAGCAGTGATGTAGCAAAACATGATCGCTCACATAAGGTTGGGTGAGTAGTGGATTGTTAAATTCATTTCTATTAATATTAAATCCTTAGATCTATGCTTAATGGAGGTACGGCATATGGGAATGAAAGTGATTATCAGAGCAGCTTATGAACTTAGCCACTGTAAATTAACAAGCTAATATAGTGGAATGTAGGATATGGGGGCCTGTTGACTGCTTTGGAAAAGTTGAAATAATAAAAAAAAAACTTTTCTTATTTGCATATACTTTATGTCACTTTATGTAACAATGTATTTATTTGAAAAAAGATTATAGGTGAGAGATTTTAATTTCTGTGAAAACCATTCAACTAAACAGTTTCAGTTATATGTGGAAAAAATTACAAATGAATGACAAAATTGATTTTTTTTTAATTTTCTTTTCCTGTGGCTTTCCAGTTCTGTGAGCTCAGTGTCATTTATGGATGAACCTGGTCATGAAGATCCTTATCATGCACCTGTGAGGTATGAAAATACATATCAGCTGGAGCCAGCCAAACGATTTCCCTATGCCTCTGTCAGAAATATCATTAAAGAGTCTATGGAAAACTTATTGTCTGAAGAACAGTACAGACCAGAATTTTGCAGAGATATGACAAAAACCCTGTCTGAGGTGGGTTGAATTTTTTATTAATAACAGGGCATTTCATTTTCAACATCTAATTTTTTTTCAAATAAATTTAGGTTAAGTCTCGATTCTTTTCTGCTTCTTAAGGTTGCAGTGTCCCGTTATAAAGTGAAGCAGCATTGTTTTGGAATCTCTGTTAAAGTTACATATTTTTATCAATGGATCCGCCATTCTTTTCTTGCTGCTCTTCAGTGGTATGTTCTTCACAAAAGTTTTGGCTTTTATGCAAACAAATTGCGTTGTATTTATGCCTTGCAGTTGGAGCTTTGTGACCCAGCAACCTTAATTTTGATTAGATCTTTAGGGATAATAAATATCTGTCAAAAATTGTCATCCTGCAGCATGATATTATTGAGCTGCCCTCTTTGCTGATTCACTGACTTTCAATTGCTGGTGTATCATGTCAGAGTGCCTACAGGGCACAACAAGGATGATCAATTGCAGTCTTAATGTGAAATTTTAACTATCTATGAATGAGGTAATCAAACTTGAGAACTTCAGTGCTCTGTAAATGGAACTTAGATGCTTTATGGATGATTATAGAGAGTCTACGCCTACTAATATTTTCCAATACATCTATAACCATTGTAAAGCCTCAAACACCATTCTAGTAGAAGTCCAAATTAAATTTCAAATTATCTAAATTGCCTTATTTGATGTATAAATGCAAAGATCTCTTGATCTTGATTAAAATGATATCAAATTTAAGCATGTAGCTCAATTATCAAGAAAGCTATAAATTTTTATAATAATTAATTTTAGCGCTATCAGCGAATTGCATAACATTTCATTTTTTGGGCACTAGCCGTGAAATGAATATTCAATACACACACACTCAAAACTTTCTGAACTCACTCTCCATTAAACCAACAATGTGCTCAATTTTAAAAAAAAAATTGTAAAAATTCACAATGATATAGTACAGAAACAAATGATACATCACATTGTATATATTTTACAGGGCTCTACACATAAATACATGTACTCATCTATTGTATTTTTTAGTCTACTTAAGGACAAAAGTATGCCATGGACCAAAATTGGTAAAAAAAATGTCTTGGACTAATCTTCAATTTAACAAGTTTAATTGAAAACAAAAATTTTTACTTTATATTAGAAATACAATTTACCTTTTCAGAAAAACCAAAATCAGTTGGAAAAACACAGTTATAAACTAAAAACAAATGTGCAAAGTAAAACTTAAGCAACTGATTACCCTTAGGACAATTATTTAGCGCCACCTGCTGCTTAAAAAAATACATAAGTTATTAGAAATAGAGCCTCAAATGTTCGAAGATAACACACCATATGTATTGACATACATAATTAATAGTAACAATAATAAACAACAACAAAAAAACCACTTGCAAATGTATGAATCGAAGAAGACATTTTATTACCAATAGTAAATAGAAGCTAAAAAAATTTAAGTCCTGGACGCTTTGACAGGAGCTCTGATTCAAAAGAGCCAAGACTCTCTTTCAGCATAACAACCATTTCTTCAAGAGAACCTAACTTGAGATTTCTTCTTCCAATAATAAATTTTTGGTATCTAATTTCACTTTTAAGCATTTCAAGAATCTTGGACAAAGAAAATTTCTGCTTCCTTAGCCTATCTAGCAAATTATCTACATCATGTGGTGTCTCGCACAGTCCACCATGAGCTTTAACACTTCCACTTATGTTTGCCTTTTTTTTCAGTTATATTTATCTCCTTATTAATCTTCTTCTTCTTCTTCTGGTTTTCATTCTTTTTAACTTCTTTTTCGTGCTCAACACTTTCTTTTCTTATCGGCCAATCCCAAAAGTCTACTAATCTGAGATCTACTTTTAGATGATATGAACTTAACAGTCTTATTTCTTT
Source organism: Elysia crispata (assembly GCA_033675545.1). NCBI lineage: Eukaryota > Metazoa > Mollusca > Gastropoda > Plakobranchidae > Elysia > Elysia crispata. The sequence continues at coordinate 371,993 of JAWDGP010006457.1, forward strand.
TAATACTCTGCATAGAGGATCTATTGTGTAAAGATGCATTCCTTCTTTTACAAACATCAAAATCAAAATCTCCGAATGCACTCTCCCCCACAAAATTTGTAAGAAGACAGTGCATAAGTTGCTTTTTTATACATTCATCCACATCTTCAAATTTACCACCAGGCAAAAAATCTTCAAGACGACGTTTGGTAACTTCTAAAGCCTCCACATACATACATTTGAGACATCCTGTGATGTTTTCCTCATCGTTCTTTAGAACAAAGTCATGAACTGAGTGAGATGTTGGTGCTTTGATGCTTAGGCCCCCATCAAAAACAGATAAAAGATTTGGGCTGAGTAAATCAGAGGGATCATCAATCCACTTTTCAAAATTAGTGACCACCCTTTTCACATAAAGGTGAAAATCAAAGTATTTAACATCGCTGTTGATAGGTTTCCAGTATGATCCTGTTATTTTAATGAAAAACAATGCAACAGCACATACCATGCACATCAATGTCTTGTCTTGTACATCAAGTGAGACATTTTGAATTTTTTTATTTGGATTTTCATGCAGAACACCTGATGAAAAAAACTGAACCATTGTAGGCAAATGAAAAATTAGAGAAGCAGCTGCCTCAAAAAAGCAGTTAAATCTATTTCCTTTGAAACAAATTATCAAAGAATTTGTGCAAAAAGTCATCCACTGAACACAACATCTCGATTTCTGATCCCCCCTTGGATCCAGTATATCACAAGCAGTTCTAATCTCTCAACTCCCACAACTTTCTGACCCCTCATTAGACCGGTCAAATTTTGCAATCTGATCTCTCCCAAGCTCCTGCTGTCTTTCACTCTATAAATTTTTTCTAGGCCTATTTCATCAAAGAATCAACCAGTATTATCCTTAACTAGTACTTATAAGTCATGTTTTTGTATTTTGATTCTTAATAACTCTTCACTCCATTTTTTTCATGGATCTTCACCAGACCATCAAAGCACGGGTAAAGTCCCTGATGATCCCACGCTACAAAATTATATGCCTTGTCCAAATTGGTGAGCTAAAGGCACAAGGAATGAGGGTGGGCAGTAGGTGTTTGTGGGATGAGGCTCACGACACATTTTCATCACATGAGTTTAGAAATAAATCTATCTATGCAGTGGCATCTGTGTATGGAGTTTATTATGAGTGAGTGGGTTGGTTAAGATAAAAAAACTTTGTTTTTTAAATGACTATCAGCAAAATATGATAAAGCTATGAAACTGTCATGGAATTGACTGTTTTAAAAATATGTCAAAAAAAATATAGAATTGCTCACTAAATAGTTTCAATAATTTTAAAACTTTGTTTCTTATTTGATATCGCCCAACATCTTTTTTATGTAGGTGTTTATTTTCTCATCTTTCTGTATAAATTATCAAGTATTTGAAAATCCTTTACTCAAGCAAGATAGCACATAATCAATGCTTTTTTCTTTTAATATAACTTTTTGAGTTTTATTAAAAAAACAAAAAAAACAAAACAGACATTGCATTTTGACTAAATCAAAAATTCCCAGCTCTTAACTGGCATATCAAAGTCTTTCATTGGATGAACGTGCAAAAATAAGAAGTTGTTGATCATAATTTTTTGTAAGCATCCATTTTACAAATATTTATGAACTGTCTGGTAACTTCACAACATCATAAGCCTTTCATCAACCTTTGCTCATTTCCAACTGGATTTTGCTTCTGTTCTTGATTAGAAAACTTTCTCTTTTCTTTATCTCTTTTTGTAAATTGATCTTTATCTCTCTCTCTCTCTCTCTCTCTCTCTCTCTCTCTCTCTCTCTCTCTCTCTCTCTCTCTCTCTCTCTCTCTCTCTCTCTCTCTCTCTCTCTCTCTCTCTCTCTCTCTCTCTCTCTCTCTCTCTCTCTCTCTCTCTCTCTCTATATATATATATATATATATATATATCTTTCTCTCTTTCATTTTTCTCTCTCCATACCTCCCCAACTTTCTCTTTTTCTCTCTGTTGCAAGCTTTTTTTCCCTTTTACTCTAAATATTTAGATTTTGTTTCATTAGTTCTTTTCCTTTTCAGTTACATTTTCAATTAGTTGTGGCCGCCTAATATAATTTCTCATGCTCAGAATGTTTATCAATATTTGCAAAATTATTCAAGTCAAAGTATGCTGCTATTTTCACAAAAGAAGATTATATAAATCCTGCTAAAAGATAAGCTACCTAAAAAACAAAATTTTATGCATTAGTTATTTCATTTTTTTAAAGAAAGGATGGAAAAAGAAGGTAAACAATGGTCCTATTACAGGAGCAGAAAATATTTATTAAAGAGTTTAATGTTATCTTGTGAACTAGATGTAATCGTGTTATTCATTTGTCATCTAATACTCTGTTATGAATGTTACTGTTCATTGGCTATAAATTAAGAATATTTTTTTTTCATTTGAACTTTTTTTTTTTTTTGCTTTGTAAGTTTTGTAACAAGCAGGTTTTTTTCAAGCTAGGATTAATGCCATATATTTATAAACTGTATCTTTACAGCGTTTAAAAAATACATAAAATTTTTTTAATATTCCTAGAGGTTTACATGTATCAATTTTCTTTTGAAAGAGATTTTAGTATTTTTATTTATCCTTCATCTTTACAGTTAGTTACTTCATTGACAGAGATATAAATCTAAGTTAAAATTTACTATATCTGACTCATTTAGAGCATTTAAATTTGTACTGCAAAATTGATGTTTTCTCGCTTTTACCATTGCATCTTTTGAACTGTTTTATAATGTTGATGTTAAAAGGCTTCAATTGTGTTAAATACATATTTTTGGAGTTGGCAGAATATTTAATTTACATAAACATCGAGACCTTATCTCATTTTGTTGTTATCCATGTAATATTTTTACAACTTTTATGCAATTTTAAGTGTTAAGATGTTTATTATCTATACCTTTATCTTTCTCTTTCTCTTCATTTTTTTAAAACATTTTTATTGAATACTATATGCTGTATATATATATATATATATATATATATATATATATATATATATATATATATATATATATATATATAGGGAATGCGATTTCACAAAGAGTTATGCTATCTACTTGGAAGTCATGAGCTCTATTTTAAGTCGCTGATAGGGTATCAAGCAATAGCGTCTGCAAGAATGCACAATTTGAACTAAAACAAGAAAAACAGAAAATGATCACATGAAAAAAAATTCACAAGGAAACTATTTAATTTTGCTTAGATCTTCAAAATGGTTTTGATTGTTGAACAAAACTCACGACTTCCAACAAAGGGACTTAACTCATTATGAAATCGCATTCTCTATATCTTTCTGTAAATGTTTACTGCTGAAAACATTCATTGACAATCTGATATTATTTTAACAGCATGAAACCTCTTGTAATAGCATAAACCTGGAAGTCTCCTTAACAATGTACATATATCTCATTTCTTACTTCTCAATTCTTAATGATATATCCAACCTTTTTTCTCCATTTTCATTCTAAATCTTTTATATCCATCATGTTGATAAATATATTTGTATCATATGGCATTAAATTGTATTATTGTTAGTTTTATTTGAATTAACTGTTGATTGTGAATGCCTCAATTTGATATTGAATGCCACAATATATATGCAATAACTATTCAACAAACTTTTATTGCGGGAATGTCATAATGTACATGAATATCATTTCAGTTTTGTTTTGTTTTTTTATTCATTTTATGTTTTCATGTACTATCCCTTTATCAATCACAATTCATGCAGTTTGCTTAAATGACTTATTGTGATTTTCAACACAGATTGAGAAGTAGTCAAAGACATATTAATTTATATGCAAAGCTGGACTAAAAGATTTAAACAAACAAGCATGTTATCCATTTATCAATACCAAAGAATCCAGTCCATCCATGTTTGAAATTTTATGAATCACAGTGCAGCACTTTGGAAAATCTGAATATAGAAACACTTCATTCTTTTGAATTGAAAACTTTTAGAAAAAGTACAATTAAAAGTAAACAAGGTTCCACATACCTTCAACTTAATTTTAAAATCTCATTAGTTCACCTGGTTGAAAAAGTGTGAAATATGAAAAAGTAAGGCTAAGCATAGCACCAATAATGATAATATGGAAACAAGGTTCCACATACGGTCAACTTAATTATGAAATCTCATTACTTCACCTGGTTGAAAAAAGTGTGGAATATGTAAGGCAAAGCATAGCACCAATGATGATAATGATGAAACTGATAGACAAACTATTTCACTGCAATTGTGACCTTTTTAGAAAAATAATTTTTAAAGTTTACATTATTGCAGTTTTGTAAGGTCCAGAATAGCAGTTGAACATTGCATGCATAATACAACTGAAAGTTTGTTGGACCTTTGATACAGGAATTGAATCCCAACTACTACTTGTGTTTCTTTTGCCCTGGAATGAATGAACAGATGTAAACTAAGTTAAAGTTTTCAATAAGTGCCTGGCCATAGTAAATTTATGTAAATTGTTTGTAATGCTAGTGATCAGAGACGAAAAAGTGCTGAAACTGAAAGGGGAATGCCTCAGTGTGCTTTCTTTGAAAGAGGATGATATTCAATAACTAAGGAATATTTTTTATATGTTGTTTGTTTTACTTTGATTTGCTGTTTGTTTTGATTTATTAACCATGTATACTATTAACAAAGTTGAGGATAATCAAAAAACAAAAGTAACTTATGAATTTCAATTTTTACTTATTTTTGTTATCCATCCTTTTACCCATATGGGAGCAATTTTATTTTGTCCGATGCTTTATTAAAGATATATTTTTATACATGTTCCATTGGTTAATCTTTTTAAACCATTGCCTTCTTAAGTAATGATGGCAATTTTATCAAAGACATGGGTAAATCTTATCATATTAATTTTTTATTTTGCTTTATAGTTGATCTACAAAATGTTGAAAACTTTCAGCATTGTGATATTAGACTTTCACTTTAAATAAATTCTGTCTCTTTTAATATCTTATCTTTACATAATTATGCAAAGTGTTATTTGACAACTTCTAGTTATATAATTACAATAAATATTCTTTCTCCTCACCATCGCATTTCTAGCCATTTTTACTTTTAATGGTTACCTTATTTATACTGTTAATAGTTGTCTTGCTGAATGTTTACCTTTTGAAATAATAATATGCTTGTTATAAAACATTAGTTAATTTGAATGTAATTTGAAGTATTGGTACAGCATTATCTCTCAACAAGAAATAAATTAACTTTGAAATAATTTAAATAGCCTCAGAAGAAGAAACACTATAAGAAATTCATGACTCATATTATACATGTTTTAGATATGTTGAGTATTTGTGAGGAAAACTGGAACAAAAATTTGGAATGCATTGAAACAATATTTAACTTACTCGATTAAAAGAGATGAATTAAAAATCTAAATTATTAAAAAAAAACAACAACACATAACAAACATTTTCATAGTTCGTCGGTAGCTCCTGTGAAAAGCCCTGATTTTTTTTGATAAATATAATTATTATCATTTATATTTTAGAGTGTAAGATAATTCAGTTGGTAGAGATTTAGCCTTGTGATTGTTGAATTAATTAGACCTTATCTAGCCTTGCAAGAAAAGAAAAACGAGAAGAAATGATAGACACAAAGTGCATACGGTACATTGGGAAAGATAAGGTAACAATGATTCATGCCTTTCATTATCAAGTGAAATGATGGCTCCTCCCCCCACCCCCTACTACTTCCTCCTCAAATATTAGAAGAGAAAAAAACAACAACAAAAAACTCAGTGAGATTTCCTCGGCCTTAGCATGATTATGTGGGATAAAATTGCAAGACTCTTGATTCTGATTTTGCTCTTTTGGTTCTAACTCTAGCTTACGGCAAAAAATGATGAACTTTAGCATGAATTTACACTTTAAAAAGTAAAAAAAAAAAAAAAAAAAACAAGAAGAACCAAGGATTTTTTTCGTGCACCTAAAGGTAAAGTTGAGGATCATTTGGCCTATTTCAACCATGGATAGCGCTGATAAACAGTCGACCTTGCTCGACCTAATGATTTAACAAACTTTTGAACACCATTGGTGTGTTTACATGGAATTGTTAAAGTTTCCTATTCTTTACAGTTACCCCTCCCTGTCTAAGAAAAGCGAACGCCATAAGATGGTCTTTGCCTTCTTTACAAGATTATTTATCGCTGTTGAACGTTACAATCCTCTACTGCCATTCATTAAAAAATTCCGATTTTGTGCCCGCTAACCAATTCATAGACATCATGTCATAAATTCACTCTCCTTAGAAATTATAGTAACTCTGTGGCTGCATGACAGATAGTAGGTACCACAAAGGGATTTTTCTACCCCAGCAAATTTGAATATACCCAATTGTACTGTAAAGATCTTGTTAAAATATGAAATTTCCAACAAATTTCATCAAAATCCGTTGGTAAATAAAAATTTTACAGCTGTTTCAATTTTGCGCATAACGACACAAAACAAATTGCGTGCATCGGGTTGTTTTTAAGGACATATAAAAGTCATTTGTTAAATCTTATGAAACAAAAAAGGACATATTTACAAAGTCCAAGACAATGAATATACACACACGAAATTTCACGGAGATAGAAAGTAAACAAAAGAATTTATTGGTCATGAAATATGGCCAAAAACACTTGTGGCATATCAAAATTACAAGCAAATACTCTAGATGAGGCACTTTTGGACCATCGTAAAAAAACACATATTCTTCAGATTGTTTCAATACTTAGTTTGCTAATACACAATGTTGTATTTAGTTGACTCAATTTTTGTCAGCAACCTAGAAAGCCATTTTGAAAAGATAGAGAAAACCAAAATTGGCATAGCGCCAAAGTTTGCGCCTTGGAAGAAAATTGGTAAAAAAGCGAATCATATTGTAGAAATTATATCATAAAAAACACAGTTTTCGTACTAGAGTAATGAAACTTTCGGAGTTTATGTTTTTTTAGATGCTGAACCTGATTTTGCTATCTATTTGATAATTTGACCACTGTTTCTATTTCAAAACTGCATTGTAAGTCAATGATAGAAGTAAAAAATTAATAGTCACAGATGAATTATGATTGAACATATATTTTCAAATGTATACATGATAAAGCATTATGATTTTGATAGTTGTAGAAAACTCCCATGATAAACTGAGGTTCAATACACGCTTACATTAAAGCTGAAACTGTATGACTGTAAAAGAAAGTATTACATAAGAGACAAAATACATTACAGTTTTCAAAATATAAATTGAGAACCAATTCATGTAAAGGAATTAGCAAGCCTGAAAATATCAATATTTTGTTAAATGAAAACAATTTGAGCCTGCAACTTTAAAAAATTATAAAGTATAAACAGAAATTTTCGTTTCTTTTAAATTGTGAAGGTTTCTGTTCCGTGTATATGTTTTTTTAAGCCGCACCTATGGTTTTTCCCACTCTGCTTACTTCTCGGTCTCACTACCTCTTTTGCCAGACATACTATGTACCTGTATCAGTGTCACTTTTTTGTTGACTACCTACCTGTACACTTCGCTAATGAAAGTATCTATACTGTTTGTACCTTGCAGCGTTTTCTGTTTGTTTTACTAAATAAACCTTGAACCCAACAACAACATCAAGCAACAGTTTCTGTCAAATTTATTTTCACCGTAACAGCATTGTATTTAATAATCATCATCAGAACTTTAATTTTGAATGATTGTCTTTTGCCTAATGAACCCCCCTCTTTTAGAGTCTGGTAAAGATTTGCAGCAGTACCTGTCAGTCTTAAGTCCTCTTGCCCCATCACTAATTTTCTATATCGAATCTGATCTTTTCCATTTTTATATAACTGATCAAGCCCAGCTTTTGTGGTGCACAAACCACCTTGACACAAAACCGCATTCATAATTTTAACTTATTACAAAAGAATTCCAACTGCTTTTTTTTTACTTGGAACCATAGGGGCGCAATGGAGTTACAGGAGTGAGAAAATGAGAAATCAGTTGAATAAAAAGAGGAAAGCCTGGCTAACGAGAAAGTATTACTAAAAGTACAGAGGAGTCCATATACATTCAACACCTAAGGGAAACTTTTGCTTCAAGTCAACTTTGTTTGCCAGCACTATTTTGTATTTCTTTACAAATTAAATTGCAATATTTGCCTACAGTCAACAAACTTTTTTGGTCCTGAGGTATTTATCCAGACTCCAGTGTAAAGTCTAAGGAAGTAAAGAAAGGGCCAGGAGTGGAGAGAACGACGAAAAAGGTACTGATTTTGAGGATGAAGACGATCATTACATTGATTATGGTGATGATAATGACGATGATGGTGATGATGATGATGTGATGATGATAATGATGATGATTATGATGGTGAAGATGATCATGATGATGATGAAAAAACTGTCTTCACAAGCATGGGCATTATTAACACTGTATCGCCGATAATATTTTTTGTTTTATCATGTTTCACTACTTCAAAGATAAAAATGAGCCTGACTTTAACAATAGAAGAAAGAAATTTGCCCATTTCACTCTAAGTATCTCTGAATCCATTGGAAGCTAGGAAGCGAGAAAGAGAAACAGAAAAGGAAAGAGAGAGAGAGAGAGAGAGAGAGAGAGAGAGAGAGAGAGAGAGAGAGAGAGAGAGAGAGAGAGAGAGAGACAGACAGACAGACAGACAGACAGACAGACAGAGAAGACAGATAGACAGACAGACAGAGAGACGGACAGAGAGAGAGAGAGACAGACAGAGAGGTAAGCACAGCACTATGGCATCAGCTTCCCCCGAGTATAATTTGCCTCCTTAGATTAGAGGTAAAGGCAGTCTGAATCGAATAGCGAATATTGTGGCTCTGTCCTTTATCACAGCTAGTTTAGGTAATGCCACGTTCTCTCCATCCGAGCGCGAAGTCTGCTCGTCTCTCAGATACCTCCAGTAGTGTAAAACTTCTCTACTGTCACCTCTTGTAGACCATCGCGCACAATTGTCTCTTTCTCTGCAGCAATTGGGGCTGACTGACCAATAGACATTAATTGCCAAGATCAGAGAAGAGGAGAGAAAACAGAAGGAAACGAAGTGTAAGGCCAAAGGCAGACAGTGATAAGCTATACAGATTCAATAAGCGAGACCACTCTAGTGATGTGCTCAAAATAAATAAAACATGACTATAACGGGAATTTTAGTTCCAGGAGAAAAATCCTGCTGTAAGCAAGTTCCCGCTTCAGGAATGCAAAGAGATCTATCCCCACCCCCCTCAAGAAAAAAAAAAGAAAAAGTTAATGTACGAACTACTACTTGTAAGTGTAAACACAGCTTGACAAAGAGAAAAAGACTAATAGGCACCCGCAAAATCTTTTTATAGCTATCACGTGGTTTTAAGAAATCATGGAGGCTGTGCTATTATTGTCCATCACGTGGTTCAAAATATACAAACAATGTGTCTATAGCAGTACCATCTGTCTAGGAGGCCTGTTTACAAAGTTACGTAACATTATTCAGATGGGCCATCATCTGGCTAGCTATCAGCCACCTGCGCGAAGTTTGAACAGTTGATTAGAGCATGCTTAGCAGTACACACTGTGTTTTCACTGGACTCTCCTGACATTTTGTTATTGGATTACATTCATTCTTTCTTGGATTATATTTTTTATCTTATTCTTCGTTATTCGCCCTTGGATTGCACCTTGTTCTAACAGATGCTTTCAATGTGGAACATTCCAAGAATGCTTTTTTGTGATTTGGTGTAGATTTTCCTCTAAATGTGTGCTCACTGATAGAGTATGACCCGTGGCACCAAACATCATACAATGTAATATAAATAAATAAATATATATATATATATATATATATATATATATATATATATATATATATATATATATATAGACTGATAAACAGTTATACATGTTAAGTTCATCTAAATATGCTTTAAGTTTAATTAGCTTTTCCCTTTATGGTCTCTGCGATATCACTTTATAGAGAGAAGGTGTGCTAAAGTGGGAGCCAAAGTTTTTTAAAGGCCTTTTAACTAAAATCTCTGATACACAAAGTACCCTCAATACTTTAACCTTAAGTTTCATATTTCATTATATGGTGTATCGGTGTCATAGTCAATTTCCTTAACTGTTTATTGTTTAGGGGAAGAAAGTGCGCTGTTACAAACTGTAAGAGCGGCTATGCCAGTCAGAAGGGGAAAGAAAGTGAAACGGTTATTTTATAATTATGGTTTTCCGAAGGACCCAACTGAATGTCATAAATGGGTTTCGAGTCTCCCTAACAAAATTGAGAAAGTGACTGAACATATTGGAGTATGCAGTCGACACTGGATCTCTGATACTCCTCACATTCGAAGAGGAAGATAATACTTATAATCTCTATGCATCCTCCTATTAACTTTGGTGAGATACCTTCACCATCCATATCACATGCTCATCCAAAAACTCCTCGCCCTACCTAAAAAAAGCTCTCAGTGAAAACAAAGTCAGAGAAATTGACGAACTGGATACATTCATAGTAAAAAATAAGTTTAACTGTGACACTGTTAAGGAAGCCCTTCAAGAAAGTTTGCTCCTCTATGGATCCAGTGCTTGTAATGCAGATAGAACAGAACAAGCACTTGCCAGCTTCAGTCGCGGTGGTTGTATGCATGAATATGTTATATACTTCCATATTAGACTTAGAGATGCAGATGCAGGAGTGACTGTAATTCAATTTGAAAACTACAACGGTTTTAAATTGGTAACACACCCAAATTTCCCCTGTAAAACTGTGAATCAATGGGATCAGCTAGAAGTTGTCCTTCATTTTTACACTGGAACAGGTTAGTACTGCCCATCATTCTGACCCCCCCCCTCCCACATACACATAGACTTCTGTCTGTATCTCTTTCACTCTAAATATCACCATAACTTTTTTTGTCTTTCACATTCTGTCATTCCTTGTTTTGCTCTTGACATGTTACTCCAGTGCCTTTATTTAATGTAGCCTACTGTAAAACTGTGTTATCAAGTCAGATACATGTGGATCTGAGTTTCAAAGTGTAAATTTTTTAATGTAATAGAAATTATGATGAGAAGGGAGAGTGTGTGTGTATGAGAGAGAGAGAGAGAGGCCCGGAAGGGTTAAGAGTCTGATTGAGCTAGAGAGATGAAAGAAAGAGAGAAGGCCAGATATAAAGCGCACATGGCACCTATTACCATATCTAGCACCCCCCTTTTCCACACAAATAGACCTCTGGCTGTCTGCATCTCTTTCACCCATTCTCTCTCTCTCTCTCTCTCTCTCTCTCTCTCTCTCTCTCTCTCTCTCTCATTCATTATTTTATCTCTTGCTCTAAGATTCTACGTACCTACTATGCTTGTTTTTGTTCCTTGGTCGAATTTTACAAAATTATAATCTCTCTCCCCCCCCCCCTCTCTCTCTCTCTCTCTCTCTCTCTCCCTCTTTCCCTCTCTCTTCATTTGCTTCTTCTGACTTGATACAATTAAAAACTCTCCTCATTATCTGATGTACGTGTTCTTAGTGTGTCACTCGAGTGCCGGTATTTGATGTACCGTACCACTGTATTATCAAATCTCGAAAAGGTGTACATGTGCATTTGAGTTTCTAAGTATTTGAATGTATAGCCTACATGTACTTAGAAGTTATGATGAAGAGGGAGGGAGGGAGAGAGAGAGAGAGAGAGAGAGAGAGAGAGAGAGAGAGAGAGAGAGAGAGAGAGAGAGAGAGAGAGAGAGAGAGAGAGAGAGAGAGACGGGGGTTATGAGTCGGATTAAGCTAAAGATGAGAGAGACGGAGGTTAAGAGTCGGATTAATCTAAAGATGAGAGAGAGAAAGAGAAAGAGAGAGAGAGAGAGAGAGAGAGAGAGAGAGAGAGAGAGAGAGAGAGAGAGAGAGAGAGAGAGAGAGAGAGAGCGCACATTGCTAGCACCCCGCAGACCGGCCCATCTGAATAATATTACATAACCTATGAACAGGCCTCCTAGATAATTGGTACTGGTCTAAACGGACACGGAAATTCATGTGACGTCACAAAATTCGTGTTTGACTCAGATTTCACTTCCTTTCCACCAATGTTCAAAATGGAGAACGACGTGTGTTCAAAATGTATGAAGAGTTTGAGGCAGCCCTTAAATCATTTTCAGTGGCACTCACAGTCTGTTTGTGAAAAGATTGAGTGAGTCAGTGAAAAAAACTAATACTGAAGTACCTAAAATATAAAAGCATTCTCTTTGTGTGCAAGCACTCCCCGTCCAATCACACCAGCTCCTCGACGAATCAGCGCCCATGCTTAAGGTAAGTCCCATCAATTGTGCTAATGAGATTTAGAGTTAAATATAGATAGGTCTTATATCCAGATCTAGACGATCTGATTTTAGATTTTAGTGGTTGGTTAAAGATAAGGGGTGAGTTATCCAAAGCCTAGATTTTTAAATCCTTCCCTGCCTCTTGGAGTAGATCTAGATCTAGATTCTAGATCTATAACAGAATGGAAAATTTGGCATGAGGGCACCAAAAGCCTTATTGAAAGACATTATCAGAGTACTGATCTGAAACATTTTGCAGTTCATAGGACAAATATTATAATTTACTCTAGATCGAGATTTTCCAATCAATCATTTATTTTGAGGTTTCAGATTTTATAAGCCAAAGTTATTTTTCTTTAGATGTTGGCCACTGCCTACCATGTGACTTGATGCTATACACTAAATGAACTTTGTAGCATTCAACTCTATCTATAGATACATAACTACATACTCTTCATCACTTTCACAGGTCCCTCAAACTAGATTGTCAAACCAAGATTCGGTTGAAGATCCAGAGGCCGAGACCAGTCTCCGCCCTTCCTGGCCATCACAGTGTAGTATTTGAACCATCAAGGGCATGGCCTCACCCAAGAAGTAATTACACTTTCTTTTGTTTTTTTCTATTCTGCCTCTTATGGAAATGAATTCATATTTTTATATACATGCGGACGTGGAGAAAAGACAGGAAAGCCTGCATTGCTTGTTCGCTTGTACTGTTACAATGCAGGCAGGGCAAAATGCTAAGGATTTTTTTTCTATTTAAAGTTTTGGTGCTTTCTTTCCAGTTTTTACAGGTTGGGAAGCGGTCAATTTTGCAGAAATAAATTGAATATAGGAAAAAAAAGGTTATTTAGCTCTGTCGTTATAGCAATAGTATAATGTATTTTTTATTATTATTATTATCATAAATTTTTATACATTTCAATTCCAATATTGATATTTGTATTGTAGTTCAAACTATCCATGATATTGGTGTTTATTTTATCATTCATTTGTATAAAAAAATTTCTTCTCTCTATCTTTACACCTACAGCTCACCGTTATTTCCAACGAAAGATCATTCTTATTTCTTCATATGATAATAGTGAGTACAGCTAGGTGTTTCGGTTTTTTTTTCAGGATACCATATCTACTCTCTCTCTCTCTCTCTCTCTCTCTCCTATCTCTCTCTCTCTCTCTCTCTCTCTCTCTCTCTCTCTCTTCTAATATACAAATTTATAACTCGTCATTACACCGAGAAAAACTTGCTTCATTAAAACCAGTTTCAGCATTAGAAAAGAAAATCCTCAGTTTATAAAGCCACTTTAAAACTATTACAAAAGTATATAAATTCTCTCTCTCTCTCTCTCTCTCTCTCTCTCTCTCTCTCTCTCTCTCTCTCTCTCTCTCTCTCTCTCTCTCTCTCTCTCTCTCCCTCCCTGTCTCTCTCTGTATATATATATATATATATATATATCCCCTTCTTTTCTTCCCTATCCTTTCTCTGTGTAACTCGTTCCTTTCTATTCATAATTATATGTTCCTCTCAACATCTTCAGTGATAATCTGACAGAGATCTTCAACCTCTTCTTCATTTTGAGAAGATCAGCAGCCACAGACTAAGCAACTTGAGACAATGTGCTTTTGAGAGAGAATCCTTACCATCTACTGAGTTTTGAAGAGTGACAACACCTAGTTTTGCCCTTGATGTGTAAGTTGATCTTCTTTTCTCCAGAATTTTAAACTACTTTAAATTCATGTGATCATTGCTTTTGATGTCATAGAAAAAGTGCTGAGACCTTCTGTTGGTTCAATTCAAGCAGCCTTGTGACATCATGGCATTATTATTATTTTTTTGCGTGTGTGTTTTTCTTCGTTTTCTTCAGTAGGACAGACAGGTTTTTCAATCTTTCATGTCATCTCTTTTCTTATCCTCTCAGCTTAAAACAAACTTCATCTTTCACAAAATTCATTTTTCTTTTAGATTTTCTCAAAAAAATTGAGAGGGAAAAAATCATTTCTTCTTGCTTTAAGTCTTTGCAGGTCAAGACAAATTTTGGGCTACGTTTGTAGATCAATCAAAGGTAGTGAGCTAACACCTCATGTACAAGTGAGACTAACATGTTTACCTTCTACAATTCATGTCTTTCTTTTCAACCAAATTTCATGTCTGCAAAGTGTTGTCTGTGAGTACAGTATTATCTTTATTTACTTACATGTATCTTTATGTAAGTCGCCATGTAGTGATGTATTTTCGGGTTTTTTTTTTACTTCAAATTTCAAAGAGTATTAGAACGAGAGAGAGAGAGAGAATATATATATATATATATTCAAGCAGCTTTGTGACATCATTGCATCATTTTTTGTGTGCGTTTTTCTTCGTTTTCCCCAGTAGGACAGACAGGTTTTTCAATCTTTCATGTCATCTCTTTTCTTATCCTCTCAGCTTAAAACAAACTTCATCTTTCACAAAAATCATTTTTTTTTTGGATTTTCTCAAAAAATAAAGATGCTATATATAAATAATGCTACATCTTTTTTTGTAGCTAGACACAAATCCTTAGATGATTCATGGAAAATACCCGGTATATCAATGAATTAGGTGCCCTGCTCTTTAGATTAGGCAATCATGACCTTCTGCGCATCTCTATACCTTGATGCTGTTACAGTGTTAGTGCATCTGTCACTCATTTTACATTTAGCCGCTTTTTTAATCCATGCTACATCTTCTCTCGCTTCTTTCCCCTGTTGCCTTTTCCTTTAAAATCAACCCAGTTCTCAAAGATGTTTCAGTTTCTTTTTTCTCATCACATGGCCAAAAAATACTGCCTGTAGATTAAATATGGTATTTATAAGCATATATATGCCAGCTCCTGGTACCACACTTTAGTTTGATTTCTTTGAAGTCCATAAATAAGATTCATAGCATTCTCTTTAGGAACCACATTTCTGTTTCCTCCAGTTAATTTTGTAGTTGTTTTTTAAATTGTCCAAGCCTAACATCCATACATAAGGATGGGTTCAGTAAAACACTCCAGTGCCTTTTTTGATGCGATTTCACAGTTGTTGTGTCCATCTCTTCACATTCAAGTGCCCAAGTATTTGCATTGATTCCTGAACGAATTATCTTTGGCTTCTAAAGAATTGATCTGTGCACACTCATTGTTTCGATTGATGACTATTACTTCTGTATTTTTGCTCTTTAATCCATATCCTTTCCTTCTGCTTTCTTCTTCAGTGATGTCTAACAATTGTGGCAAGTCTTCTTTATTTTCTGCAATTAATACAGCGTCATCAGCGTATCTCATGTTGCTTACTTTGTGCCCTCCTATTTTAATTCCTCGGTATCCTTCTATGCTTCTCAAATCATTTCACTGTAGAGAGAGAAAAGGTCTGGAGCAAGCACACATCCTTGTCAGACACCGCACTTTATTTATTTATTTTTTTTTAATGAGCTGATTTACCCATCAACTCACATTGTTGCTGTCTCATATCATTTCATGTTTTATTTTTAATTGGTCTTGCCCATGGACCTCTCACAGACTAGCAGAGGGAAGATACCCTCATTCCTCTTTCTCAGAGTTGGCTCTGAGCTGCCGCCCAATATAAGTCATGCTTTTTTACCTCTAATTTGAGCAAATATTATAAATTTGAGTTAATCTTAAAGCATTCTAAGATTTGCACTTTTTATAAACATACATTTAATTTTTACACTGCTTGCTGTAGCCATTCTTTTTTTGCTCTTCAGTGAAGCCATTTTAATATTGAGCTATAAGAATATGATCTTCAGCTCAACACTGTATGATGTAATTGTCTAAACCTCGCCTCCATTCTCACTCTTTCTTTTCTCTCCCATTTTTGTCGTTCTGTCTTATTCTGGGCTTAGACTATGAGGATTTTCTCCTTTTCCCTTGTCCGATATCATTTTTTCCCATATTAAATCTTCATTTCTGTTTTTCACTTCATATTAAGACATTAGCTCTAAACTCTTATTAGAGCTGGCTAACCAGAGTCAAACCTTTTTTTTCTTTTTCTCCCAACTCTTGAGGCTTTTATGTGAGGGATATGTGGACCCAAGGGTGCAACTAGCCGATTTTTTAAAGGAGGACCTCGGGGTAGTAACAATATTTCTAATCCAGGTTAATTCGAGGCACTTGTGGGATTGACTGACAGTGATAAAAATAGCATTATATGAAAGAATATATTTGTGAACTTCTCCTCCTATATTTTTAGTTAAAAAACTTTGTACAGTGCTATCTTTATGTAAGTCGCCATGTAGCGATGTATTTTCTGGCTTTATTTTTACTTCAAATTTCAAAGAGGGTTAGAACGAGAAAGAGAAATAGAGAGAAAGGGAGAGAGAGAGAGAGAGAGAGAGAGAGAGAGAGAGAGAGAGAGAGAGAGAGAGAGAGAGAGAGAGAGAGAGAGAGAGAGAGAGAGACAGCATGAGCATACAATGACTATATATATATATATATATATATATATATATATATATATATATATATATATATATATATTCAAATTTAAGTTATTTTTGTTTTAAATATTTTTTTATATAAGCCTCTAGTTTTAAATGTTACAAAACTTATAACCATTTCTAAAGAAACTCAAGTTTCAGCATACATTGTCGATTTTAGTCGAGACGCCTATAAATATAATACAAGCCTTTTCAGTTGAATATTGCTCACCCGATCGGCTGGTTAATCAGCACACTGTTACGATGACATTTGTTAATAGCTATCTAGAGCAACTCCTTCACAGTCAAAACAACATCGTTCTCAAAACATAGAGAGGACGTGTTTTTTTACATTGTAAATGTCAAGGTGGTGGTTCTTGTGGAAACGGTCGACCTAGTTTTGAATTAACAAAAGACACAAACGTTTGTTGCCTCGTCTTTTTTCCTAGTCTTTATTTGGCTAAGGTTTCACCCCCCTTATTAATCTTTCTTTTTTGTGATTCCTTTTCAGAAGTAAAACGGTAGAAAGATTTCCATTTTTTCTTTCTCTATACTAATACAATAGACATGCTGTAGAATCGAAATGATCCCTATAAATCATCAAAATAATACCATATTATCAAAATCTAATCGAATAACAGTCAAAACAACATCGTTCTCAAAACATAGAGAGGACGTGTTTTTTTACATTGTAAATGTCAAGGTGGTGGTTCTTGTGGAAACGGTCGACCTAGTTTTGGATTAACAAAAGACACAAACGTTTGTTGCCTCGTCTTTTTTTCCTAGTCTTTATTTGGTTAAGGTTTCACCCCCCATATTAATCTTTCTTTTTTGTGATTCCTTTTCAGAAGTAAAACGTGGGACCTTGTTTGAATCCTCAAAGCTTTCTTATCATCCAGTTACTATTTCTCTGGATAACGCATTTAAAGAGAACATGGAAACTATCTTGACTGGAGTAAAAACGTAATTAATGTTTTTGAAAAAATTTTATGTGAAGTATTAATTGTCTTTTATTGTAATGCAATGTGAGCTGAAAGTCAAACAAATTAAAGTTCATTAAACAGGCAATGCCCTTATATGTATTATCTCTTTTAATGAAAATGTCATATTCGTTTATGTTATATACATAAGTTTCACTGACGTTATTTTTAAAAGACTGGTATGTGTCTTTTTAATTATTTTAGAAAACAATGTGTATTATAATGATTTCTTTTTATATTTTTATAATTTGGATTTCTCTGAATAAACTCAGATAACACTCTTTTTTTTTTCAGTCTTTGTTGTTTTTGATAAATGTCTTGTTTTCAATAGGTTTTCGTATGTGTTTATGGTATTCATCAAGCCTTATTGCCGAATTGATAATAATGCGTGGGTGATATGTGTTGGGAACATAACATGGAATAGCCAACTGCCACAAAGATGGTGAATCAATATTGAATAATTAAATAGGGGTGACAAAATCCTCTTTATTTCTATCTCTACAAATCAAGCATAATTAAATATTACAATAGAATAGAATTCGAAATAAAAAAAAATTCAAAACGGTAGAAAGATTTCCATTTTTTCTTTCTCTATACTAATACAATAGACATGCTGTAGAATCGAAATGATCCCTATAAATCATCAAAATAATACCATATTATCAAAATCTAATCGAATTTCAGACCCGAGTAAAATTGGAAATATGCTAATTATAGAGACTTCCAAATAAGAATTAACCGGCCGCCATACTGGAATTATGCTAATTATAGAGATTGCCAAAATAGAATAAACTGGCGGCCATATTGAAATTATGCTAATTATGGAGATTACTTCATTGGAAATTAATCGGCGGCCATATTGGAAATATGCTAATTATAGAGATTGCCAAAAAGAAATTAACCGGCGGCCATATTGGATTTATCCTAATTGTAGAGATGGCCAAAATACAACCAACTGGCGGCCACATTAAAATTATGCTTGTTATAGAGATTACCAAGATAAAATTAACCGGCGGCCATATTAAATTTATGCTAATTATAGAGATGGCCAAAATAGAAATTAACCGGCGGCCATATTGAATTTATGCTAATTATAGAGATGGCAAAAAAAGAATCAACTGGCGGTTACATTAAAATTATGCTTGTAATGAGATTACCAAGATAGAATTAACCGGCGGCCATATTGAATTTATGCTAATTATAGAGATGGCCAAAATAGAAATTAACCGGCGGCCATATTGAATTTATGCTAATTATAGAGATGGCCAAAATAGAATGAACTGACGGCCACATTAAAATTATGCTTGTTATAGAGATTACCAAGATAAAATTAACCGGCGGCCATATTGAATTTATGCTAATTATAGAGATGGCAAAAATAGAAATTAACCGGCGGCCATATTGAATTTATGCTAATTATAGAGATGGCAAAAAAAGAATCAACTGGCGGTTACATTAAAATTATGCTTGTAATGAGATTACCAAGATAGAATTAACCGGCGTCAATATTGGATGTATGCTAATTGTAGAGATGGGCAAAATAGAATCAACTGGCGGCCACATTAAAATTATGCTTGTTATAGAGATTACCAACATAAAATTAACCGGCGGCCATATTGAATTTATGCTAATTATAGAGATGGCCAAAATAGAAATTAACCGGCGGCCATATTGAATTTATGCTAATTATAGAGATGGCAAAAAAAGAATCAACTGGCGGTTACATTAAAATTATGCTTGTAATGAGATTACCAAGATAGAATTAACCGGCGGCCATATTGAATTTATGCTAATTATAGAGATGGCAAAAAAAGAATCAACTGGCGGCCACATTAAAATTATGCTTGTTATAGAGATTACCAACATCAAATTAACCGGCGGCCACATTAAAATTATGCTTGTTATAGAGATTACCAAGATAAAATTAACCGCCGGCCATATTAAATTTATGCTAATTATAGAGATTCCCAAGATAAAATTAACCGGCGGCCATATTGAATTTATGCTAATTATAGAGATGGCAAAAAAAGAATCAACTGGCGGTTACATTAAAATTATGCTTGTAATGAGATTACCAAGATAAAATTAACCGGCGGCCATATTGAATTTATGCTAATTATAGAGATGGCCAAAATAGAAATTAACCGGCGGCCATATTGAATTTATGCTAATTAAAGAGATGGCCAAAAAAGAAATTAACCGGCGGCCATATTGAATTTATGCTAATTATAGAGATGGCCAAAATAGAATCAACTGGCGGCCACATTAAAATTATGCTTGTTATAGAGATTACCAAGATAAAATTAACCGGCGGCCATATTGAATTTATGCTAATTATAGAGATGGCCAAAATAGAATCAACTGGCGGCCACATTAAAATTATGCTTGTTATAGAGATTACCAAGATAAAATTAACCGGCGGCCATATTGAATTTATGCTAATTGTAGAGATGGGCAAAATAGAATCAACTGGCGGCCACATTAAAATTATGCTAATTATAGAGATGGCTAAAATAGAAATTAACCGGCGTCAATATAGTATTTATGCTAATTGTAGAGATGGGCAAAATAGAAATTAACCGGCGGCTATATTGAATTTATGCTAATTATAGAGATGGCCAAAATAGAATCAACTGGCGGCCACATTAAAATTATGCTTGTTATAGAGATTACCAAGATAAAATTAACCGGCGGCCATATTGAATTTATGCTAATTATAGAGATGGCCAAAATAGAATCAACTGGCGGCCACATTAAAATTATGCTTGTTATAGAGATTACCAAGATAAAATTAACCGGCGGCCATATTGAATTTATGCTAATTATAGAGATGGCCAAAATAGAAATTAACCGGCGGCCATATTGAATTTATGCTAATTATAGAGATGGCAAAATAGAATTAACCGGCGGCCACATTGAAATTATGGTAATTATAGAGATGGCCAAAATAGAAATTAACCGGCGGCCATATTGAATTTATGCTAATTATAGAGATGGCCAAAATAGAAATTAACCGGCGGCCATATTGAATTTATGCTTATTATAGAGATGGCCAAAATAGAAATTAACAGGCGGCCACATAAAAATTATGCTTGTTATAGAGATTACCAAGATAAAATTAACCGGTGGCCATATTGAATTTATGCTAATTATAGAGATGGCCAAAATAGAAATTAACCGGCGGCCATATTGAATTTATGCTAATTATAGAGATGGCTAAAATAGAATCAACTGGCGGCCACATTAAAATTATGCTTGTTATAGAGATTACCAAGATAAAATTAACCGGCGTCAATATTGCATTTATGCTAATTATAGAGATGGGCAAAATAGAATCAACTGGCGGCCACATTAAAATTATGCTTATTATAGAGATTACCAAGATAAAATTAACCGGCGGCCATATTGAATTTATGCTAATTATAGAGATGGCCAAAATAGAAATTAACCGGCGGCCATATTGAATTTATGCTAATTATAGAGATGGCCAAAAAAGAATCAACTGGCGGTTACATTAAAATATGCTAATAATAGAGATTATCAAGAGAAAATTAACCGGCGGCCATATTGAATTTATGCTAATTATAGAGATGATGGCACAAAATAGAATCAACTGGCGG